>CBVK0100135810.1:0-14215 GCA_900067695.1 Picea abies
AAAATATGGCATCAGATGTTGTCAGATGCCATATTTACAGTCGTTTTCGGGTCCAGAGCATGGTGTAAACCCCTATTTCCCATCTTTTGAGGTTAAAAAACGATTATTATCGCTAAAAAATCAATTTTACTCGAAATCATGGAAAAATGGGCATTTAATTGAGTTTCCTAAATTTTAGGAAAAGCTGGGAACATATTTTAAAGTTTGTTTTAGGTGCCCCTAATTGACTAAATGTTAAATGGAGTCAATTAAAAGGGGGGGATCGACCTAGTTAATGACATGGCATGCCTTTTCCTAAATTATGGCCCACGCCTAACCCAATACCTATACGTATCTCATCCTTTAGCTCTACGTAACCCTTAACCCACGTCATCTCTCCCTAAACTCACGCCTCTCCCTAAATTAACGCCCTCCCTCAAACCCTTATGTAATTCCCATACATCACGCCCCCTCAACCCTTGCGTTGATTCACTTAACCCTATTCACTCCCCCTTCCTTTACGTAAGCATCCCTCACCCTTACGTAAGCTTCATTACTCCCTCAATTCATGCGTGATCTCTCTTAGCTCACGTCATCTCCCTTCCCATACGTGGATTCCCCCTTTTCCTTTAATTACGCCCTCATCTTCGTGTAAGTCTCTCCCATCACTCCCTACGTGATTCCCTCTCCATCTACCTAATTTCACTCTCCTTCACTCTCCCTAATCTCATGCGCCACTCACCCTTTAGCCCACACATCCTCTCATGCACCTAACCCTAGAGCATGCATTGCCTAGGTTTCTCCACCGCCATGCCTATTTAAGAGAGGTCGACCCTCTTCAGGAATTTAGATTGAGTCTGGGTAAAGAAAATTTGTAAAACTTTGAAGCATTTGAATAAAGAAGACTTTGGAGCACTTTTGTTGTGGATGCTATGTGTGGATGCTTGGATCTAATCTAGTCTTTATGAGGTAATCTGTATCTTGTTTTTTCAATCTTGTGTATCTATTTTAAAGGCTTAGAATGTATGTTATCATGCAGAAGGATAAGATAAATCTAGTTTGATTCACCTTATTTCTTCCTTAAATCATAGACTTTTATATTGCATGCTCCGTTTTCGGCTAAACTAACATGCATATTTGAGTTTTGTTGTAGGGAAGACCTTTTAACAAATGTTTGCAGGATTGAAGTACATTATTGCAGGTTGTTTTTTTTTTTAAGTTTGGAGGATTGATAGGTTGTTGCTTCAACTGTCATTGTCCAAGATCTTCAAAGGATTGAGCTCCCTCTATTCTTCATCAAAGGACCCCATCGCCCATAAGCTTTCAATGCTTGAAAAATTAAAATATAAGGATTTTTCTTCTCCCTCTCATTTCTCTTTAAAAAAAACATTTGGTTACTTTCATTGCATGCTTAAGAATTTAGTTCTAAATCAAAAGTTTGAATTAGTTTCCTTTGCATGCAAAGTTTCTAGATCTCGTTAGAATCTTTTCAATTTAAATAAGTAGATCTAGGGCATTTTCTATTCTCCTAGATTTGAAGCTAGTTAAATGCGTTGTTTTGAGTTCAAAATCAAACTAAATAACTGTCTTATGCTTGCTGTTGTATGGCAGCAAACAGAAACAGTTAGAAGAGCCTAAGTTTAGTCCATGCAAAAGCCCAAAAAATCCTTTTTTTGCTTTAGAAAAATTTCTGAAAATCTTGATAAAAAATTTGTTTGTTTAAAAGTTTTCTTATTGTCATTTCTCATCTCTTTTGTTTGCTGTTTTGTTACAGCAAAAACAGATCCAAGAGGAGTTCATGCTCATTTTGGGTGGATTTCAAGGTTTCCAGGGACCCTGGGGGGTTTTAACTTCATTTTTTTTGAGGTTGTCCTTTTCCTTCAAGAAGCTGGGTGTCGTGGTTAGTTTTATTTTTGTAGAGTTGTGCATGCTCTAATCTAACAATCAACTACACAAAACACACTACAAACACTCTAACCTGTTGCATGTTAAATCAACGCTTAGATCTTCATGCAAATCCGACTTAATAAAATCCTCGATCTACACTGCATATGACTCCATTTAAGGCACTGGTCAAAACGTACTATCTATCTTTGTCTTATGCGAGCAAATTTTATTCAGTCAGTGATCTATCTTTCATATGAGCATGTACCTTTTGAGTATGATGACGATAATGTCTTTATTTCAAATAAATAAACTCCTAGTATAAGTGTCTTTTCCTTTCTTAGATTTTAAAGGCCTTAGATTCATTTTATAGGGACTACCCCCCTTGGCTTCGCTAGGAGTTGGCCTAGACGGAGGAGTTGAGGATCAGGTGACAGCACCTTGACTTGAGACTTGCCCCCAAGGACACACCAAATGGATTGAAGGTTTCTTCCACGATAACTCAGGTGTGTATTAGGACGTCAACAGGACTCACACTTGTGAGGACTGAAATTTTCTCCCTCCTTAGGGTTTCTTGGCTGAAATTTTAGGCGCACTTGTTGAAGAAGGCTAAATTTGGTGTATTTTGGCAAGCTTCTTGGTGGATGTGTTCAACTAGGGATTTTCTTGATTATTCTTAATGTATGTAAGTGATTTTTCTGCAATTCTTCTTAATTGAATGGTTATAGTTTAATTTATCTTGCATTTACATTCAAGATTATGAAATTGCTTGATTAAACCCTAGGAAGACTAGCACATGTTATTGTCCTAGCTTCAAAAGCTTTCACCTACTAGATATTGTCAAAAGGCCAATTTTCTTGAAGCATGAGCTAAGGCCTTGACATTGAAACACCTTAGTATCCATTGCTTCATCTTGTCTGATTTTGCTTCATCATTGAGTTAAAGAGGGAGGAAATCTACTAAGGCCTATGGTTACCTACACCTTAGTAGCTATATTCTCCTAGGGTTTGATAATTGGAGCCTTGGGTTACCAACACTCCAATCTATCATTCTCTCTTGTCTTTGACTATCCATTATCATTTTTCTTCAACATTTGTGTTGGCGACAGAAGTCACTCCTGGATTGCTAGCAGGAGCAGAGCCCGACGCCCATCAGTTTTATGTCACGGTTTGTTTATAGATGGGGTGACCGAATGGAAGCCAACTCAAAACGATATCATTCCAACTCCAAACTAGGCCAGGCATGCATAGGTGAGTGAGGTCTTTATAAACTTCAGACAGTGAGCTATAGTAAAGGGTGAACAGGCGGAAGAGGGAGAGTGCAAAGGTCTGTTACGAACGACAGGTTCCTAACAGACTGTAGAAGAAGGCATCCAAACGCAAGGTCATCTTGCATTTAAATACAGAAAACCAGAGAATACAATAATGCAACGATAAATCATTTATCATAACAGAACTGCAATAATTCGCGCAACTCAGTCAATCACAAACTCTCTAAGCATGAGACGAAAATAAGATGGAGCGAGAAAAACTGTTTGTCATAAAACAAGATATCTCAAATACAGATGCATATCCAGCAAACTAGGATGTCTGTTAAACTTTACAGTAGGGAGCTCTGCTCTACCATCGATCTCCCACAAATTACAAAGGCTGAGTTTATATACTCAGAGAAAATTGCCCCACAGAGGCACGGGCGACCATCTGAAGCTTGGTGTCCCTTCAGCCAAAATCGGACGGGCTTTCCTTGTCAGACGCTTCCTTAACTGCGCATGGCTCCTGCAGGGGGAGTAGCTGGGCCAGTAAATGCTGAGATAGCGTGTGCAGGCCTCCTCCGGCTGGTTGAGAACTCGGCATGGATTTTCTGAAAAGATGGGTACATAGGACCTTTTCGAGCAGACCATTCGCCAGGCCCTCCATACTTCGCACTTAATGACTGAGGAGAGGTTTCAACTACCCCTCCTTACCTTTCATTTACTCCGAGCGAGAAACAGTATCGAGATCAAGATGAACTGGCATCTGAAGAACACAGTGATCCCTTCTGCAACCAAACCCGGCGCTTCGGCCCTTTGCGCAATTCTTTCCATCACCCTCCAAGTGACCACAGGCTGTGACCCTGTACCTATCTTCAAAGGCGCTTTCGCCGTTTTGCGTTTCGTGGATGGGAGGAGGCTGCTCCTCATGCTTCAAAGTTACGATGGGCGAGGAAGCGAGGAGCCACGATCGCGCGCCAGGTGTCTGCTTCAGATGGGCGGCTGAGATCTTCTCGGCAAAGCTGTGGGCCCAGGCCGGGATGCCCTCGGCACCTCGCGTTTCGTGGATCCAAATACCAATACTTCGGGACTTCTCGCGGTGAGATCCCGAGGCTTCGTGCCACCTGTATTCCACTCGCCGACTCTGCTATGGCCCCCACTGCCTCCAGCTGTTGGGATATCGTTTCTTGCAATCTCGCGATCCCCGCACTCAAATTCTCAAGCCTTTTCTTGCGAGGCCCTGATACGCGATCCCACGTGCGGATCCAACGGCTCTCCTTGATCCAGATCCAACGGTTACTCACCTTCTCGCTTCTCGTGTCCTCGCGACTTGAGTACCCAAAACCTGGGTCTTTGCGAACTCCCGAGTTTGTGAGATCATCGACCTTGGATGATGCCGACGACACTTTGCCCGCTCGCTTGACCTGCTACTTGGAAAAACAGGGATCCTCCCGCGCTGCGCTTAAGCGTTTCATGCAACTTGCAGACCCGAATGCTCTTGAACCCATGACAAGAATTATCGCTAACAATTTGTTGTTGTATTATTGACTCCATTTGCCCTAAAATCACTAGTCTAAGTCCTCTCTTGAGTAATTGATCAACACAACCTTCAAAACCTACTCTTTGAGCAACCTACTAACACTTTCTAACCCTAGAATAGCCTAACCTATGAACAAAATTGTTGTTGTTACTAAAGTAAGCTACAACCATTAGATGCAGCATTAAAAGCTCATAAAAGCAATTGTAAAGGCTGATTTATACCTTGTCTTATTTGCTTCTACCAAATGCTAGTGTTATGATTTCAATGGTTAATGATCCTTAGTCATTTTGAAGCTATTTTAAGGCATTTAATGTGAAGTATTGCTCTATAAAGATTGTTGTTATAAATTTTCTGTTTACTTCATCATATTCAACAAATTGCTTTTATCAAGAAAGTCTATGGTTTTATGAAGTGCTAACCAACAAGCATACTTGAAAATATATATAGTTTTCTTATTGCTTTGTTTCGGGCAGGTACACTTTGACATATTATCTCTTCATTTCTTATAAAACCAGACTTTTTGATCGGTGGTAACTTGTGAGAGGGGATATTTATCTAGCCACTTTGACTTTGCCTTCTCAAACCCCCAAGTCACCGGGGATGTCTCCCCTGGGCCTACCACCCTAAATAGAAAGAGACATCCTATTGAGGTGACAATCATAGGATAGTCTCCCGTTATGCCAATTTTCTCTCCATTTACCTTCTCTTCTATCAAAGTACAAATTGCGCGATAACACCCCCCTCTCACACCCTCAAATCCTAGCCTACCAAAACCCTAAAAGTGCGCCCTCCCTTGAGATGCTCACTTTGTCTTGAGGATTGCCACTTGGAGCTCATCCAAGAGGGGTCTCTCTTGAATCCCAAGTATAAAACAAAGCCTACCCCCTCCTCTTTTCAGATCTATTCTCAGTGTAAAGTTATTATGCCCAAATCTCTCCCACTCTTCTCTCTCTGCCATCTTGCTCTCTTTCATTTCTCAAGCTTGTAGCAATTATTTGCTCAAGCTTGCTTCAATAATAGAAAATCTTTGGAGGAATTTGGTGTTCATTGGGAGTACT
Source organism: Picea abies (assembly GCA_900067695.1). Classification (NCBI taxonomy): domain Eukaryota; kingdom Viridiplantae; phylum Streptophyta; class Pinopsida; order Pinales; family Pinaceae; genus Picea; species Picea abies. Next base: position 5,711 of record CBVK0100135810.1, read on the forward strand.
TTTGGTCCATGGATTATGAGCTTCATTGAAGTGATATGTATTGTTATTTGTTGGGTTTTGGCTTCTAGATCTAAAGTAGGAGATCCAAGCAAAGTATTTTGCTTGGATAGATTTATGGTAGTATTGCTATAGATCTTAGTGAGGTAGTTTCTATTTGTTTATGCAAAGTATTTTGTTAAACTATATGAATATAATCACCTCCTTTCTTGTCTTGTAGCTTGATTTCATCATTTTGCAGGTCACCAAGGGTTGCAGGAGGACAAATTTCAGATCTGAAAATTTGTCTCTTCACCTATTAAAACCCCTCTTAAGTTTTTTGTTTTCTTCCATACATATTTCTCACATATATTTGGGTATATTTCTGTTCTAGAATAGGTCGCATATCTATCTTTTATTTGCAGATTTTGTACCTAAAATTTTTGGTTATTGCTAATAGAATTTTTTCCAAGTTTTTTTTGGTTATTGTGTAGCATTTCCAGCAAGCTTTGCTTGCTGATTTTCTGCAGGTTTGAACTAGTAAAGGGGAGGTGTTTCCCATTTCGGGCCACAAAACATCAAGGAAGAACCTCTCAAGTAAGGGTATTGAATACCCACTTCTCCTCTTCTAATTCTTTCATTGTAAGCAAACCCAAAGAGAGTCTTTTGGGCTTGCATTTCTTCAAGTTTTTTTAAATTTCTGCATATTTAATTCTTGTTTGCCTACAACTAGTAAAGAGGATTGGTTTTGCCACCCATGCTAAATCGTAAGGCTAGGATTTAGATTTAAATTTATGTTTTAAGCTTTCAATTAATTTGCCCCACTCGTTCTTAAGACAAGGTTGAGAGGCTAGGATCTTTACTTTCTTGTCAAGTAATTATTTCATTTTTTTTCACCCACTTTGGTACAAAATCGGTAGGCTAGTCCTCCTCCTTGTGCCTTAGTTGTGGTTGCAAGTTTTATTTCATTTAATCTGTTTGCCGCACTTGTCCTTAAGACAAGTTTGAGTGGCTAGGACCTTGTTATTTTACTTTCCAAGCTTATTTACTTGCATTCTTTATTTTTTTCCTACACCTAGCAAAGAGGTTTGGCTAAGCCAACCCATGCTATATCGTAAGGCTTTTTGTTAGTTTAGCTTGCTATTCTTTCATTTCGTCAACAATTGCTTAATCTTTAGTTTCCTTTAACTTGTTTATTTTGCAAAGTTATTTGCATTGCTATCTTTTGCTTAAGTTGTGCAACCATCTAATTAATTCATATCTTGTATCTTAAGTGGGAAATCTTTTACTTTGCAACTTATTTTCAAGTTATTTGCAATCTAGACTAGGAGGAAAATCAATCTAGTCTAATTAGGCACCTTGGACTGATACAAATTTCACCACCAAAAAGGAGGTTTGTGGAGGCTACAGGGGGTGCTAAGTCGAGGATGACTTCACGGCACTAGGTGTCCCCCCTGCTTGAGCGCCCAAGTTTTCCGAGTTGACTTGTGGAGCTAGGGAAGGGCCTTGTTTTCCCTTCTTCTTGAGCACCCAGTAATCATTTTGGCCAAAGCGGTAAGAGTCTAGGGGTAGACACATAACTTAGGTTTGTTTCACAACACCTTAAGCCCCCTAATCAAAGAGAGACCTTCAAATTAATCTAAAATCTATCTACTACACTTCACAACATTTTCACTTTACTTTTCAGCATCTTTTAGTTGTACAAACCTTGTTGTTCAAGGTGTTTTATCATGCTTATGGTTTAATTCATTGGTGCTTTTCATTTCCAAGCATTTAATTTCAAGTTTGGCACTTTACTTTCAAGTTCATTATTGTTTAGAGTTGTTTATCTGTTCAAGGGCAGATTACTCTCAAGTTGCGCACCATCTCTTTGGGGCACTTGCTAGTAGTCTCCCCCCTTGCATCAGAAGTCGCGCACTTGCTCTTTTTTGGCTCTTTCATCTATTAGAGTTGCGCACTTGCTCTTTTCCAAGCTTTCCAAGTCATATGTTTCATGGTTAGTTAGTGCTCTTGTTCATTGGCAATAGTTTATCTCTTGTTGTATATCACTGTAACTTATCTTTTGTTCATGTTTATATTGTAACTTACATTTTCATTGAATATTTGTCATAGCTTCATTTCATTTGTAACTTATTGTAGTGTTTCTCTTTTGTAATTAGTTCATTCAATTCTTTGTAATTCTTTTGTATAAATTTAGTTGACCCCTTGCCCAATCTTTAGGCACTAGTCTTACTTGCCCTTTAGAGAAAGGATTTGACTGTCATTGAAATTGTGCATTTGCAATGTTGCTTGCCATTTAGGTTAGATTTCCCCCTAACTTAACAAAGCTAAAATTAACTCCTAGAATTCACTAAACAACTCACATAGTAAATAGGGTCTACCCCCCTTGGCTTCCCTAGGAGTAAGCCTAGACAGAAGAAGTCCAAATCGAGGTGACAGTGGGTTTGGACTTAGGCATTGTGCCTCCAAGGACACACTAAGTGGATTGAGACTTTTCCACATTTGTAGGTGTGTATAAGGACGGCAACAGAGACTTCTCCACGATTGTAGGTGTGTATTAGGACGGCAACATGCCTCTCTAATTTGATGTTGACTTTTCAAAAAGTGTACAAAAGGGTTTTAGGTCACCCCTTTGTCATTTTAACATAACTCACTAGAGGATCGAGGTACAGGAAAAAGGCTAGACAAGAGGTAAAGGGTGATACTAATGATGAGGATCCCAATATAGATGATGGTGGAACATTGCTTGTCATTTATGTTTATCATCGCTGATTTATTCATAAAGCTTTCTTTCAAAGTTACAATAATGTTTTGGAATCATGGTTTGGAATCTTTTATAATGTGATTTTTTCATTAAAATTTAAATACTTTATGTAATTTTTAGTAAACCAAGTCATTGAAATCAGATCAGTCCAAGTCAATCTGAGTCCGAGTCCGAGTTGACCATCGACCAATTCCGAGGTTGAGTCCGAGTTTTAAAACATTGCTGCATAGACCACTTGGTGGTTTGTGATTTTTTTCTGTGGATGTGACAAGGACAAATGCTGTTAGCTTAGTCTAACCCTCCATGAACAGGTGAAAAATACAGCTTGATTGCCTCCAATATCTCAATCAGACAGCAGCTCAAAAGTAACCTTGATATTTTCACAGATATTCTTAATTTTCAACTAGTGACAAACAGTCATGTGGTCATTCCATGTGATCGAGTGTTAGCTTTAGCCCTATGATATCACTACATTCTGACAAATCAAACGATGGCCATCATGTGCTCAGTGATCGGTATACGACAATCTTATCCATCAATAATGTCAATGGACCCTAATCTGCGTGATGATACAGATTTATTTACATGACAGTGAAAAAACTTGCACAATGAAAGGCTTAATATAACGTGAAAGATTGTCTGAAGGATGTATTTGAAGGATTATAGGAAAAAAATAATTAACTGATGAGTTTAATCTATTCTCTCTTTTAGTCATCACATATTTATATAATTGAGTTAATAAACTGATGAGCTTAATTTATACTCTCTTTTAGTCATCACATTTTTATATAATCGAATTAATAAGCAAACATTTAGAAAAAAATGAAAAAATTGTTTAAGTGGCATGCTCTAAAACCTAAAGAGGGGTTCCAAATATTCTAACCAACGAACAAATTAAATTACTATCCACAGGCTTCGTTGCATACAGTTTGTCATATATTAAGAAGAAACATTCATTCCCTCTTGTGTATCAGCACACTGTGTTCCATTGCAATCAGTACTCAAATGCTTAAAGACACTTTCCAGTTTTAACCATTCCCACTGCCTATTAGATAAAATCGTCATTGCATAGAAACTTATATTAGTTCCTCTAAGCTTGCTACATATATTTTTACAATGTAATCAGGAAGGCATCCTTCAACATTGACAGTTGTTGAAGGTGTTCGGACAATACCTTGCAGCTGCAGCAGTTAAAGGCAGTGTCATCTTGTCATGAAGCATGCCCACTAAGCAAACTTTTCCTCCAGATCTTGTGATGTTTAATGCTGTCGTCATTGTTTTTGTTGTTCCAACACAATCAAAAGTCACATCAATCAAGGCCTCCATGGCAATCTGCATTGCTTGAGCTTCCTCATTGAGCTCCTGTGCATGACACAAATGAAAACCTTGTCTGTAACAAATGACTCGTAATACTAATTCCTGATCTAGGCACTAAGGGAAGATTTTAAAACACCCTTGGAAAAGAGTCCAAAACATACAACACCTAAAAGTAGGCATACCATGTTACCTCTTGAACTGTTGCATTCAAAATAAAAAGAAAAAGAGAATGCACTCCTCAGAACTAAAAGATAAACTTATGAATTAGATTATATGAAATGTCGAGCAAAAACGTTTCCATACAATCACTTCACTCAGCATTGTTGTCAGGTCAATCATCTAGTTAATATTTATCACTTTGCCAAGACATTGCGTATAATCTTTTCCAGACAGGCAAATATGGTGGCCACTTGGAGTTGATTTTGAGTTTGACTTCAGCTATTAAATATAATTTTTAAACACAATGCAGTAACAACCAGGCTGAAAACCTTTGCTCAATATATCACTCACTTAATAAGTTAATATTAATGAAATTTTCACCAAAAAGGATGACCTAGCTTCCAGTTAAAGGCTATCTAACCCATATTTTATGTAGTTGATAATCAGTACCAATGCTGAGTTGTAACCGAAGAACAAACAAGAAGTCAACCAAAATTTCCCCATCACCATAACAAGAGGCCAAAATAGGTGACTGAGACTAGAAAGTACGAGTCATATTAGAAATGTGGGAGTAACTTAAAAAAAACCCTACAGAAAGAAAGAAATACTAATAAAATAGAAATATAGAATACAAAGCAATAATCCACCAAGTTGGAATAAACAGTTATTGTTTATTACGGAATCAATAGAGTATTTTTGCAAGTATAGAATAAAATATTGAGTAATGAATTGCTGATATGTATTACAAATGATGTTTACATTGAGCCTCGCAACAATATATAAATATACATTGACTAGTCACAAGGTGAAGGAGTGTGTGAATCCTTGATGTTTCATTGAACTAATTATTATTTTTATTACTATATTATTATTTTTATTATGTTTGATACATTGCCACCCCCTTAAAGAATTAGTTCTCCTCAAAGCATAGTAAATAGGATTCTCTATAATTGAACATGCTTTCTTGGTGGCATCATCTTTATCTGGCTGTAGAGGTTTGACTTGGTTCATGATTTGTTCCTTTGTGGTGTGTGAAGTCTTTTGACTTGGTTGTTTAACATGAAACATTGATGCTCCTTGGTAACATACTTTCCTAGATTTCGCTATTATATATATGTCTATGTTTTTTGTCCCCTTTTATTAGTTGTAAATCACTTTTTATGTGATGGAAACTTTCAACCCCATATAATTTATAATGTTCTCATTTCCAGTCAAATTCCATGAAGCTCATAGTTGGGTGCAACAAGCTCGCTTCAGAATTCGAGATGAAGGATCTAGGTCTGATGTCTTGGGATTGGAGGTGTGGCAGAGATCAAATAAGATTTTCCTTAGCCAAGGAAAATATACTGTTGAGATCCTGCAGAGATTCGGGATGATGGACTGCAAGTCCATGGCCACACCCATGACGATAAATCTGAAGCTTCTGAGTGATTCATCTTCAGTTTCGGTGGATCCCATGATGTACAGACAGTTGATTGGATCCTTGATGTACCTGGTTAACACCAGGCCGGACATATGTTTTGCAGTGAATGACTTGAGTTAGTACATGGTTGAACCTAGACATGTACATTGGATGGCATCAAAACATATGTTGAGGTACTTGCGTGGTACGATTAGATATGGATTGAGATATGTCTCGGGTGGAGATGTGAAGCTGTAGGGATATACAGACTCTAACTGGGCAGGGAGTGTAGTGGATCAGAAGAGTACTTTCGGATGCTACTTTAGTCTGGGATCAAGTATGATCTCATGGTTGAGTAAGAAGCAGACATCAATGGCACTCAGTACAGCAGAGGCAGAGTATATCACAACTACTGTGGCAAGCTGTGAAGCAGTATGGCTTTGGAAGTTGCTTGCAGGTATATTTGATCTAGAATTGGAGCCAACTTTGATACATTGTTACAATCAAAGTTGCGTAAGGCTTTCAGAGAACCCTGTCTTTCATGACAATTCAAAGCACATAGAGATCAAATATCATTACATCCGAGACATGGTGTAGAGAGGAGCTATAGAGCTCCAATACATATCCACGGATGAGCAGATAGCGGACATTCTCACCAAGCCTCTGTCTAGAGTGAAGTATGAGTACTTTAGAGACAAGCTTGGCGTGATACAAAATTTCCACCCTCGTTGAGAGGGAGGTGTGTTGTTTCTCCTCCTGTCGGATAACCCCTCTGGCTAAGGGTTCCCTAGATCAGTCATGTGAGGTGACTAAGGGAGTAATGCACTGTCGGACCTGATGAGAGAAGAAACATCACACACATAGTCGTGAAGACTATGGTAGCTTTGTGTTACTAGATGAGGCTATAACTATAGTTGATGGCATTGTAGTAGTTGTGTGCTACTAGCTGATTGCTACATAGTTATAGAGACATCGACTATGACTATGGTCGATGGCATGGTAGTGGATGTGTGCTACTAGTTGATTGCTACATAGTTATAGACTATGACTATGGCTGATGGCATTGTAGTAGTTGTGTGCTACTAGCTGATTGTTGCATAGTCATAAGGATTGCAGACTATGATTATGGTTGATGGCACAGTAGTAGCTGTGTGCTACTAGTTGATTGTTGCATAATCATAGAGACTGTTGGACTACATGGTGGTAGCTTGTGTAGCTACCAGTTGATTGCAGGATAAAGACATTGTGTCTCTGGATAGTAGCTGTGTGCTACTTGAAGTGGTTGTGTACCACTAGATAGTAGTTGTGTACTACTATGGATCGACACAGTCGTGTTCTACTAGATGGCATTATAGTAGTTGTGCGCTACTAGTTTATTGCCATGGAGACTACCAGTTCACATTGGGAGTAGTTGTGTGCTACTTGAATGCAGAGACTGTGACAGATGATTCGAGCTATTGATGGCATTGTGGTAATTGTGTGCTACCAACTGATTGCAAAGTAGTCAGTGGACTACTAGATGAAGACATCATGAAAGATACCTCCCTAGCTAAGAGGGAGTGTTGATGTTTTGGTAGTTGTGGGAGGTACTTTCCCTCCTAGATGACCTTTCTTAGAAGAGAAGAAGATTCTGGAAGCAAGAGAACCATTGAATAGATGTGAAAATACCCTAGAAGAGAAGTCGGCCCGGAAGAATAAAGAACAAAGAAGTGACACCTTCCCAGAAGAGAAGTCGGTTGAGTAAAGAGGACAGGAAGACTATAAATAGGAGGCGCCTTAGTTCATTTGGACATACTCACGCACACTCTCTCATCTACACAGAAGCAAGGCGCAAGTCCGAGGAAGGGTGACGCAACAACTATAGTGACAGAGATTCTTCTTGTTCAGTCTTTTTGGTATTTCTCTCTTATGCGCTACTCTTGGAAAAGGTGCGCTACCTTGGTATTGTGTTGCTGCTGCAGCTGGGGTGGTATTTTTGGTTGTATCTTGAGCTAGCCTTTGTGATAGGGTTTATCTGTTGGTTCATGATTGGACTTTCTTTGTGAACGGAATCTGTCAAAGAAAGGTTGTTGGGTTTTTCCCCCATTTGGGGTTTTCACAAAATAAATCTCTTGTGTTCTTTTGTCTCTTGTTTATATTGTTATTGAACAATACATGATATATATAAGTTAATGTTAAAGAAGTAAAACAACATTGGTAACTCTATTGTTCTGTAAATAAAGAAAATCTAACAAAATTCTAAGAAAAAGCTTTTCCTTGGAGAGAACTTGAGACAAGGAACATGTTTCCCGGTTGTTTCCTTAGTGACATAGTGAGATGAAGGAACAAAGGAAGGCCAGAAAGTCTCATCATGAAGCTCGTGTCCCGAGAAAACCATGTCCTTACCCTCATCAAAATCAGAGCACAACAATGGTTGAAAATCTTCTTCATAGAGTAAATCCAAGTGCTCAAAAGGATACACATCAAACTCCTCAAGGTATGACCAAAAATCATTATGAGAATGTTGCATCAAGTCACCCTTGAGTGGTTTGAACAAATCAGTAATCATGTCATCTTTGTATTGCCAAATATCTGAATTAGTGGTAGTTACACATGGTTGTTGTAAAGGCAATGATTTAAGATGACCTTCAATGTCATAAATGGGATCTCCATCATAGCAAATCGCATCCCATTTACGTCTCCCAACATGTATAAACTCATCAATATTCTCAACCATATCATCACTTTCATTATAACATGAAGGGTTTAGTGCATACAAGGGTTCCTCTATTTCTTCACCTTCTGAATCATAGAACAGAGTGCATCAAAAACCTGAAAAGGAAAATCACTAACCACATTGAGACGAACAAAGTTCGCTCACACAAGAATTATCCAAAATACTTGGAAT
>CBVK0100135811.1:0-14215 GCA_900067695.1 Picea abies
ACAGTGGTTTATTAGTTTCTTGACTTAGGTGTCTCATAGGTTACTTCCAGGGGTTATTCTACAGGTACCCTGGGTCAGATAAGGGTCGGACAACACACAATATTTATGGAGGATTACCTCTCTAGGGGGATCTAACTGATTGGTTGTTAAGCCCACGAGGGCCCTTATAACTGATTTTGTTACCTCCGAACTTTAGCGGGGAGCGAGACATACCTTCTTTAGGGAGGGAGGCCACTAAACCACTTTACCTCGTTTGCATGCATATTGGCCATTGGAATTTTGGTGTGCTCTTTGATTACTAGTTGGACTTAGGACATATTTTTATCTTTAGAATCTTAAGTCATCATGGAGTCATACCAGCCTCCCCGCCGGTCCCGTCGCTTTTTATAGTTTCCACCGGATTTTGACTCTTTTCCTTCTAAAAGGCGTAGAGTTATTATATGTGGTACATACACATCCACCATTCAGACTTGTGATTCTACAAGGATTAGTATTGAGCCTAGTCTTAGAAACACTAGGAGCCCTTCAAATCCCATACCTACTATAGTTAATGGCACCCCTTCAACTCCTGCAACCTCTATGGTCGTAGTGCCAGAGGTACCAATCATTACTATGGCTCGACCTATAGTAAATGCTCAATATACCACCTTGAACCCCTTTGGGTCTCTTGGCCACTCAATGGGCTACAATGTTCAGTCCATCCCTATGGCTTCTAGTCCCTTTTCTTATGGTATGCCCAACTTCACTTCGCAGTTTTCCAACTCCATCCTAGCAACTGGCCCTAATCGTAGCATTAGGCTTGGGGGAAGTACACCTCTCTACACTCATTTTTTGATTTGGTGGATATAAAATCCCTCAAATGACTCCTAATATGGGAGGTATTCCTTATTTTAACCCTGGGTCCAATCCTCCTACTTCTAGGTGGAATAATCAATCTGGCGAGCAAGCTTCAGCTCAAGTTTCGTCCTACAATACTACCTCCTCAGTGATTATTTTGACCAATACATTTGGAATGAAAAATACACCTCTATCCTCCAACTTCCAACCCAGAGAAGGTCAATTTCACACTTAGGGCAACCCCCAACCCAGAACCAATCTAGCTTGGGGAAATTTCTATAACCCTCAACAGAAAATTCCAGCTAGAAGATGCCCAACCAACCTTTTATGAATCATCCCGGAGGATGGCCTTATAATGCAAAATAGGGCCATGGTGTTAACCATAACCATGGATGGCCTGCAGTTCTTCAAGCACAATATTTCTCGGGAGGTTGGGGCCAGATGTCGTAACCTTGTCTCCCTTTTTCTGGCCACACTTAATCTTCTAGATTTGTCTAAGTTAATGAATGACCCTATGAGTCACGATCCTACATGGACCCCCATCCCCACCAAACTTCCTTAGAACATCCTGAAGTTCAAGGGTAAGAATGGATAGGATCCCGGTGATCACATCACTACCTTTCACCTTTGGTTCTCATCAAACTCCCTTAATGACAATTCTATTTGTTTGAGATTATTTCAACGCGCTGTCATTGAAGTTGCTACAAAATGGTATATTGAGATACCTATGGGGGCATATGGGACTTTTAGTCAGTTGGTAATGGTCTTCCTTAACCACTTCTAGTTTCCCATTCATTATGATGTTGTCCTAGAACTGTTGTCTACTTTATGCCAGGATACCGCCACTCATATCTCCAACCATATCCAGGAGTGGCGTAGACATAAGAGGTTGATTAAGACCCATATACCCCCAGCCTTTATTTTAGAATGGTTTCTTAAGTCTTTGCATGCCCCTATATCGAAGGACATTGCTACTTTTGGGGTTACCACTGAGGAAGAAGTGATATTTAGGGCCCAATAGTTAGACTTGATATATGCTCAGTTTGGGATGTTATACCACCTTCTTCCAAGCGTGTCATAGTCAAATTACGATCCTAGGAAAAATCCCAGACCTCATGGTGATGGCATTGTAGGTGTCGCCAATGTAAAGTATGCCGAATCAGTGACAAACCATTTTAAAGAGTTGTATTTAAACCAGTCTGCCTGAGAGCTAGCTTCATATATGTCTTCCAATCCCACTCAGTCGGTGAATGTACATTCCATGTAATCATCGACCAACCCAAATGGTAACCAAGAACTAGGAGGGAATAAGAATAAAGGATGTAATAATTGTAAGGGTGGGAAAAATGGTAATAAACCCAAGGACAATAATAATAATGATAAGACAGGTAGTAATGCTGGAGAGGGAAAATGAGAAATGCATAAGGTCAAGTTTCCCTATAAGATTTGCACAGATGATCACCATACCCATTTATGGCCCAAACTTGTAGAAACTACAAGGATATTATCTCAATCACCCTCCGTGCTGATGAATCCATTCCCACATAATCAACACGTAGCCTCAAGCACCTCAAACACCGGAAATGTGGTTGGTGGGGGTCAAAACCAATAGTCGCAAGATGGTGACCATTTACGTATCAATATGGTCGATGCGAAAGTTAATGTAACCACTCGATCTCAATATTATAGCTCTAAACAAGCTATCCATAGTCTAGAATATCCTCCTCTTCCTCCAGAGATGAATTTACAGATTGAGAAATGAGAGCCACCACCTCGTATTTCGAAAGGAGTACTCAAGCGCTCTACCCATAATCCAAATGCTAGAGCCGCCCATAACTACTCTATTTTTGAGGACCTGGGTCAAACCCCTTGTGGGATGTCGGCTTTGGAGGTTGTTGGCCCTTGACCAATTTTTGAGGATCCTTGGTCATGTTTGACCTAATTTTGGGACTCAGACAGGTTGTCTAAGGTGGAGCACAAGATGAAGCAGAGATCACAGGATATCAGCCCCTTTTAGGGCCCTTTTTGGGATTCAGGATTATGTAATGGGTATGGGATGTTTGCCCATGGGTTTACCCATGTTTAGCCTATTTTGTATGTATAAATAGATATATAGGTGATGTAAGAAGAAGCCAGTGTGCTAAGTGCTAAATGAATGGCTAAGTGCTAGAGTTGGATCTGTATGATCAAGAGTTGTAAATTCTTTGTGCATACTGTGTGAGGCTTTCAAGGCTAGTGCAAGTAACTGTAAGAGACTGTGTGAAGGATTGGTGCTATAACCTAGCGAGAAGAAGGAGGATATAGCGGAGTGTGTGAAGATCTCTTGTCTTCTGCAGAGTATAATGTGGATGCTATGTGCCTATAAGAAGCTTGACTAAAGATAATAAAGAAGACAAAGAGTTGGTGGGCGTAGCCCCAAGGTGGGGGTGAACCACGTACATGCTGCGTTTCTCTGCTTTGTGAGATGTGTTGATGTGTTTATATGTTAATGTTCTTAGTACTTCAATATAAATGAATGGTATATAAATATGTTAGTGCTATGTGCTTAATAGTATGGATCTAACCTATGTGAATATTCTTAGTGCTTAAATACCTTAGATCTGAATGAATAATGTGATACTCTGTAACTAGGATTTAACCGCGTTGTAACTAAGACTGGATATAGATGAATGATTAACTATTGAGTGCTCTGTCAATTTTTAGAATAATAGATCTGTGTCCCATCTAAGGTTGCATGCATCTGAGTCTTGCAACCACCCCTGCCTCTACCTTGGGTGACACTTCATCTACTTCGTAGGTGTTTCCGAAAGGGCTGGTAATTAGGGTTTTGTTGGTGCATTGTTGTAGCGTTGAACCCTGGGTCTTCCCCTGTGCCAAAAAATGGTTCTGTTGTCAGGACCTGAAACTGTGATTGCTGGGAACTGAATAAAAAGAATCTTTGTGCAAATATCTGACCTTAAACTATGATTGTTGGGAACTAAGGAAGAAGAAGCTTTGTGTGAAGATCCGACCTGAAATTGTGAAAGATCTGTGCATAGATCTGTCATTATAGTGCACAGTATTCTACTTGATCTATGAAGCTTTTTGCCAAGAAGGGTCATATCTGAATAAAAGAGGTAAGACTTGCAAGCTCTGTGCTCTGATAAAGGTAAGAATAGTGAAATTTTTTAGATCTAGAAGCTTTGTGCTAAGAATAGTGAAATATATGTTATATCTATGCATAGAGAGAATGTTTGGACTAACAAATGGATGCAAGATCCTAGAAATAATTTTTTGCAGGTTGGCTACCATGATCCTAGTGTCTGGTATAGGACAGAGTGGGGATCATTTAAGAAAAAGAGAGAATTAACCCTTTGTTATAGTTGCAAAAAACCAGGACATCTTGCTAGGGAATGCCTTGGAAGAAGACCTAGTTGCCTCTGTTGCAAAGCTATGGACCACGAAGTTTTGGATTTCCCTAGAGTGATTTCCAAGATTGAAAGGATGAATACGAGACAAGGAGACCATGAGAAAGGTCAAGCAATTGAGATTATGATAGAACCCCAAAAAGAATCAGAAAAAGTATTGCTATAGATGAAAGAAACCCTGAATGACCACTGACATATCAGCTTATCAGAGATATTCAAAGAAAAAGAATGCATTTAATTAAGAATATGAGACTTTGACATTGAATGTGTTCTAGATGAGGAAACACATGTTAATATTATGACAGAAAGAACTTGGGAAATTCTAGGAAAGCCTGTTATGATTCCTTCATTGGGAGGAATAGGATTATTCAGAGGAAAACTGATAACCTTATGTGGAATACTTACCCAGATATCTATGAGTGCTCATGGAACTTCGACAGAGGAAGAATTTGAAGTTGTTAAATTTATTGAGAACAACACTCCATTTTCTATGTTACTAGGAAAACCTTGGATTGAAGGAGATCAGGCTAGAAGGAAAGAAGAATAAATCTTAGAGTAGAAAAAAGAAAGAGTTAAAATATTTCATGACTAGGAGGATCACAAACTTGATTGAAGAACAATAGAACCAAGCAAGTCTATTCAAAACTAGAGACTTGGATGTCAAAGTGGGAAGAACACTAGAAGACCCACATAAGAATGAAGTACCTATTCCAGATACAGATGAAGTATTACCCCTAATTTCTAGGAAAGGATCTCAACAACGCGAAGTTACTCTGTCAAAAGAAGATAATAATCAGAATGGAAAATGGAATACCGAGACAAATCTCCCTGGAAAGAAGGCTAAAAAAATAAGTAAGAAAAGAGATAAGACCGAAAAGTTATAGAAACTTCCAGAAGGAATTTCGCAGAAGGAAAATTTGCAAAATTGGAACTTCGTCGGGATATCAGAACATCGTCACATGGCACTTCACCATGGCGATGCAATATAGACGTTGGGAAAAATATAACTGTTATACCAACGTCCCAAACGAGTAGAAAGGCATTTGTGATCAGAAATTTTTCCACCAGACCGTTGGGACCACACCATAATGGACATAACTGAGTTAATGAAGGATTCTCACTCGTTACAAGAGATCCTTTGCCAATTTATATATTTATCCCATCATGCCACGCAACAAGAAAAATTTTTCTAACCACGAATATGAATCCATGGACTAGTTGTTTTCTCACAGTGATCATCGCGCTATTGCCATCCATCCTGTTTCATTGACTAGTTACTCTTTGAACCCAAGATTTTCAACCATGAGCGTGCATGTCAGACGAGCTTAGTGCTATAGAGAAAATTGTTGAAAAATTTCTCATTGACCTAATGATTGAAAGAGAAATGTTTGCAAGTATTCAAGCATCCTCGATGAGAAGAGTGCAAGCCTCTCCATTAACTGCTCATGGAGCTGGCTCATCCTGATCATTAGTGGAAAAGAGAACCAAACACAGAGATGAACTAGAAAATGCGAAGTTGATATCGACCATATTTCTCGATTACATCCTGCCTCTAGACGATGCAGTGTGTCAAGATAGCATGCTAAGAGACTTCGAGTATTCCATGGTTACTGTGTACCTCCTAAAGGGGATACACATTGTTTGCACGCAGCAGGACAAGATCCCAACACTGAAGTTCAATGATTTCAACCTCAGAGATTGCAAGAACTATAACATGCTTGCCCCGTACAAATACCTGACCAGAATGAAGGGGAAGAACTCAAAGATAATCCCCCAGCCGTGGATGATGAACCTTGCACAGTCCATGTTGTTAAATGTAATGAAAATCCCACACTTCAGAAGGCACTAGAAAGTAAACTTTTGTGTCAATCTATTACTTTCATGTTACCATGCTGGCTAGTTATGGCTAGACTGTCGTATTATATTCGATATGATGTTGATCTATAGGATCGCTGGATTAAGTATGCAAGGACCTGACCCACAGGAGTTCTATCCAAGAAAATCGAGAGATCGCGCACTAGCACAGAAGATCAAAGATACATATGACGATGTTGAAAAGGGTACACGATGCTACAAGGTAGCCTCCATCCATAATGGCGCAGTGTGCTTATCTTGCAAGATAATAGCTGGAAAGTTAGTAAGGAAGAAAAAACCTACGTAGGTCACAGGCGTTATCATTGACCTTTCAGGGAAGTGCATGGAAGGCCTGCAGATGAACTGGGTGAAGTACCTAGTTAATCAGCTGGAACTAGACTGCCTCGAAGCATAGGACCAGGGATACAAGTTTCACTTTAGTTGGCTCCTGACCCTCATCACTTTTGTTTCCTGGGAGATGCCAGAAGGTGTGACCTTTCCGGATATTGAATCGTTCGAACCTCTTGCTGTGAAGTTCACTACACTTTGGTACTCGAGTGATATGAACAAACAATGGTAGTCGAATGCTATTTTTCATACATGTTACCTTTAACTGAAGAGATCCATCGAAGATGAACCTCACATGACTTTGAACACCCTACATATTTTCCGACCCTTGATGAATTTCTACGCAGATCGACACTTCATCTACATAACAACATGAACCAATGAACATAAGGAGCAGCTTCAGTCCTACTACAAACTCATCGAAGAAGACCTAGAGGATATCACTAAGGACTGGTCCACAGACCTCCTTATTCCCATAGACCTTGCAGAGATGTCTGACCATGAAATCCCAGAGACCACGCATAAAGAACATGATACACCTGGGCCCAAGAGAACGAAGAAGACTGAAGAGGTCCAAGATTTAAGTAGTGCCTCAGGAAAGACTGCTTCAAAATCACCTGATCGAGGGGGTGATAACAAAGTAGAAGATATAAATGGAAAAGGAGATGAAAAGAAGCAAGGTGGAGTAACACCACCTAGAGACGAGGTTGATCCCCTGAAGAAGAGGAAGGTTTCTCCCCTAAAGCCTTCTTTCTGGAAGAAATCAAAATCCATCGTGACCAAGATGAAATCTGTGCTTACTACCGATGATTTTGACTTCATCATCGCAACTCTAAATGACACTTTGGTGGAAATCATAGAGAAACGAGAAGCCAAGAAGGAGGAAATGTACGATAGAATTGAGGTCAAATTCCGAAGGGTAAAACATGCCCTTCATTCCAGTCGTGCAATATCCACTGCACCCTTGCCATCAGGAGAACCAAAGTTGGGAGATGAGCCAGCCCAAGTCCACCGACTAGCTAATGCAGTTGAAGTTGGCCTTTGTTGCTCTCAAGAAGAAACAGAACAAGCCACCCAGGCCTTGAAGCAAGTAAAAAGAGTAATCACAGAATACCGCAGAGTTGCAGAACAAGAGAAGGTTTCTCTCCAAGAAAAGTTTGAAGAAGAGAAGGTACAGATGTAACAAGAAAAAGAACAGTTGCTCGCAGAGCAACTCGAAGTTAAGGAAACAGTCAACAGAGCATTCCTCTCTGTGATAGGCTTAGAACCACAAGAAAAATACCACAAGAAAAATACCAAGTCACGCATAAAGTAGAGAAACTTACAGAAGCTATCCAACAGCCACAACAATGAATAGTAGACTTAGATCTTCGCATAGTGCCGAACACCCCACAAGATGTGAGGGATCAAAGAGAAGCAACTGCTCGAAGCAAAGTTGAGAAAATCAAAGCCCTCACCATGGAATGTAAGAAAATCACTCATCACAGTGCCCAGACCTATGAGAAAATCAATGAGAATCTAGAACTGAAGGCCCTAGAGTCTTAGCTCCAAGAGGCAAAATATCAAGCAGAGACAATACAGGTGCAGTTGAAGCCCCTGTCAGTTGTGGAAAGAATGAAGCGATCCCAGGAGTAGTGCACTGCCCAACAGTAGGTCCACACTATCGAGAGAAAATTCATGGAAGTGACTCAGAGGATCCAACCTATATAGGATAAGGCTTACCAACTGTTCACAGAGATCAAAGGCAGAGGAGAGAAACTAGAGCAAGTTGTCACCACAGCTGAACAATGCCTAGAAGGACTTGTCAATGAAGCAGTCATAGAAGAGTTCACTAAACAAGAGGCCAGGGAACAACAACAAGTCAAAGAAGCTTGAGGCAAGCTCAAGGATTTTGAAGCATAACTAATCAGATCAAAGTGACTTGGGACGAGTCACAGGTGACATTATTGGAAGACGACTGTGCACAAAATTTTGAGAGTTGGTTTTTATTGTCCTAGCATTTTTCCTAATGTTTATAAAGAAGTTTCAAAGTGCCATGAATATCAAATATTCAATGGAAAAGGAAAATTACAATCTTTGCCGCTAAAACCCATTTCAGTAGAAGCTCCTTTCATACAATGGGCCTAGATTTCATAGGAGAGATACATCCACAATCCTCGGCTCAACATAAGTGGATCTTGATTGCAACATATTATTTTACTAAGTGGATCGAGATTGTTCCTTCCAGACAAGATACAGATGATGTTATCATTCGGTTCCTAGAAGACAATATCCTGTTCAAATTTGGATGCCTGATCAAGATTATAACAAACAAAGCAGCGGCCTTTAAGTCTAAAAAATTGGAAAAATTATACAATGATTACAACATTACTCTTGGTCATTCCACGTCATATTATCCTCAGGGGAATGAGTTGGCTGAGTATTCGAACAAAATCTTGGTTAGAATCATCAAAAAAATGTTGCAAGAGAACAAAAAGGCGTGGCACAAAAAGCTCATCCATGCGTTGTGGGCTGATAGGATATCCCCAAAAAGAGTTATTGCCACGTCTCCTTTCCAGATCATTTATGGTACAGAGGCCATTTTTCCTACTACATTGGGATTTTCATTGATGAAGTTGTTACAGAAGAAAGAAGCAGAAACAAATTCCATTTGAGGAGAGATGATGAGCTCATCATTTGTTGGCCCTTGACCAAGTTTTGGGAGATTCTTGGTCATAGTGACCTATTTTGGGACTTCGATAGCCTATCGAAGGAGGAGTGCAAGACCAAGCAGATATCACGGGATCTCGACCCACTTTTGGGTCCCTTTCGGGTTTTTGGGATAATGTAACGGGAATGGGATGTTGGCCCATGGGTTTACCCATGTTTAGGCCTATTTTGTATCTATAAATAGATAGCTAGGTGATGTAAGAAGAGGCTAATGTGCTAAGTGTTAAATGAATGGCTAAGTGCTAGAGTTGGATTTGTGTGATCAAGAGTTGCAAATGCTTTGTGCATATTGTGTGAGGATTGCAAGGCTAGTGCAAGTAACTGTAAGAGACTGTGTGAAGGTTTGGTGCTATAACCTAATGAGAAGAAGGAAGATCTAGCAGAGTGTGCACAGATCTTCTATCTTCTATGAAGTAGAACTTGGATGTTATGTGCCTGTAAGAAGCTTGACCAAATATAATAAAGAATAAAAAGAGTTGGTGGATGTAGCCCCAGGGTGGGGGTGAACCACGTACATGTTGCGTTGCTATGCTTTGTGCGATGTGTTGATGTGTTTATATGTTAATGTGCTTAGTATTTCAAAATAAATGAATGGTAGATAGATATGTTAGTGTTATGTGCTTAATAGTATGGATCTAACCTATGTGAATATGCTTAGTGCTTAAATACGTTAGATATGAATGAATATTGTGATACTCTATAACTAGGGTTTAACCGCACTGTAACTAAGACTGGATATAGATGAATGATTAACTGCTGAGTGCTTTGTCAAGTGTTAGAATCACAAATCTGTATCCCAGCTAAGGTTGTAGACATCTGAGTCCTGCAACCACTCCTGCCTCTACCTCGGGTGAGACTTCATCTGCTTCGCAGGTGTTTTCGAAAGGGCTGGTAGTTAGGGTTTTGTTGGTGCACTATTGTAGCATTGAACCTTGGGTCTGTCCCTATGCCAATAGAGGTACTCCAGACATGTCATTCAAAGAGGAATGCCTTACTCTCTTCTTGAGGAACTCTAGAACCCAATCACTTGAAATTTATCAAGTTCGATGTCACAAATGTTAAGCCTCACTTTCCTTACCATGTGGCTTTGCAAATCCATGTGGAATACTCAAAGTATACCATCGAATGTGTGGTTTTTGATGAAGGCACTGCTACATGTGTGATGTTCCTGGTCTATTGGAAAGCTCTCGGTTCTCCAACTCTTTCCAAGTCATCGAACATGTTGACTGCTTTTGACATTCATTTCTTTTTCCCTCATGATATTCTCCCTGCCTTTCTGGTCCAGTTAGGTGGGAAGATGGTAGAGGTGGAGGTAGAGGTAGTTGATCTGCCTCTTGATTATAACTTGTTACTAGGTCACAATTGGACTTATGTTATGATCACTGTCATGTCATTTGTCTTTCGAACTCTTTGTTTTCCTCATGAAGGGAATATCGTGATGATCGATCAATTATCCTTTGCATGCTCTAGTTCTATTGCATCTCTTGGACCATCGATCCCTGTGATCGACAATTCTCAGCCGACAACTAAGAATATCGATGTCGGAATGTATTCTTCCCTTAGGGGTACTTTCAACTTCACAACACTGAGTCACCACATTTATGCCATGTCCAGTAGGCCCGTATCGAAAGGGAGGTCCATTCCTTTCTGCACTTCATATTTTAGTGATCCATGGACCCTACCTTCCACGACTTTGTCTTGTGAATATCAGTTGCATGTCGTAATGGCCATGCCACTATTGGCAACAAATATTGTGTATCAAGTTGTTCTTGACTCTTTCACCGATCCCGATAGTGTTCCCTCATCGACAAACGAGGAGGATCTCATTCCTAGTCTCGTGTGGGCCACTTCGTTGTCTTGTTCACATGATTTCCTCGATGGAAATTTGAACTTAGACAAACCTATCATAAAATCCATGAATGGTTCTAAAAAACCTTGGGATGATATGCACCACCACTCTTATTTTCTCCCAGATCTTTAAAGAATCGAACAAGATGACTTTAAATCTACTTTGAGTGAGATAGTCGGTCACACCATAGTTCCACTTGAAACACATGATAGTTATGTTGAAGGAAATATGGGAATAATTTCTCCTACCATCACGATCGACATCTCTCATACCCCTGGCAAGGTCTAAAACATAAATATCTGTGCAGATTGTTCGTCAGAATAAATCATGATCTACACCGAACTCTTCAAGGAATTCCAATATGTATTTTCTTGGTCTTATGAAGAGATTCTAGGAATCGACCCTCGTATTGTCGAACATGAGATTAGAACTTATCCAGATGCTAAACCTATTTGAAAATGTCTTAGAGTTGTCAACCCTCAAAAGGCCCCTACCATTAAGGTAGAGGTGGAGAAGCTACTTAATGCTAGCTTCATCTACCTGGTTCCCTTGACCGAATGGGTATCCAACCTCGTTCCTGTGGATAAGAATCAAGGAACCATCCGTGTATGTATGGATTTTCGCAACTTGAACAAGGCTTGTCCTAAAGACAATTTTCCCACACCTTTCATCGATCAAATTCTTGACGAGTGTGCGGGAAGCAAAGTATTTTCTTTTATGGACATATTTTCAGGATATAACCAGATTCAAATCAAACCTGAGGATCAACACAAGATGACATTTATTTTTCCTTGGGGTACTTTTTCATACCGGAAAATGCCTTTCGGCCTTAAAAACACTGGAGCAACCTTTCAATGTGACATGCCTTTCAGGTTTCACAATATTAAGCACATATTCGAAGTTTACCTTGATGATCTTGTTGTTCACTCTCGCAAGAGAGTGGATCATGTTATGCACCTTCGACACATTTTTGAAATATGTTGTTATTATAGAATCCGATTGAACCCTCACAAATTCATCTTTTGCATTAAGTCTAGTCGTCTTTTACGGTTTCTAGTTTCCAATACCGAGATCATGGTAGATCAACTTCAGGTTGAGGCAATACTTTGGTTTCCTCCCTTACGCATGATTAGACAACTTCAGGGTTTACAAGGGAAAGCTAACTTTCTTCGTCGGTTTATAGTTAACTATGCCACTAGCACTAAAGGTTTCATGAGTCTTTTGAAGAAGGACACCCCATTTATCTTGGATGAGTGAGCCCAGGAGTCCTTTGATGCTTTGAAGAAAGATTTGGTGTGAGCGCCTCTACTGAAGCCTCCTGACTACAATAGAGATTACCTGCTTTATATTGTCTCATCTGAGGATATGATTGGTATGGTTCTAGTTCAAGAGGATGATGAGCTCCACGAGCACCCATCTACTACCTTAGTCGAATGTTAGTCAGTCCTGAACTTAATTATACTCACATTGAAAAGCTATCTTTGGCTATCGTTCACGCAGTCCAACATTTGTGTCATTATATATTACTCTGAAAGAATACCATGGTTGCGAATGTCAATCCATTTCAATACATCCTTACTCGATGTATCATATGGGGACAATATAATAAATGAATTTTACAAGAGTTTGATCTCGATTTCACTTCCGCAAAATCCAAGAAATCTCTAGTCTTCACAGACTTAATATTTGATTTTCCATGATTAGATGAAGATGTTATCCATGCTGATTCATTTGTGGATGAACACATTTTTCTTGTCTCATCATCTGATCCCTGGTATGGAGACATCGTTCTCTATCTTCAGACCTTGAAGTTCCCTCAGCATCTCTCACGAGATGTCTGACGATGTATAAGATACCAAGCTAAGAAGTATACTATCATTGGTGATACTTTGTATCGCTAATGAATAGACAATATCTTGCATCATTGTTTAAATAACAGAAATGCCACGTCTATCCTAAATGATTTCCATAATAGGGCTTGTGGTGGTCATCTATCCAGGCTTGCGACAACCCAAATTTTTTTATGAACTAGTTATTTCTGTCCTACTATATTTAAAGATTATATTGAAGCAGTTAAAAAGTGTCATCCCTGCCAGGTGTTCACTCGAAAAATGTGCTCGCACTCAACCCCTCTTAACCCAGTCATTACCGTCAGTCCCTTCACCAAGTCAAGGGTGGAATTCGTAGATTGCAACCCAACTTCGGCTGAGGGGCATCGACACATTTTGTGGTCATCGACTACTTCACTAAGTGGGTTGAGGCCATGCCTACTGTTAAATCTTATGGGAAGAATACAACCTTCTTCGTATTCAATCAAATTATCACCTTGTTTGGTATCCCGAGTGAGATTGACACTAATCATGGAAGTCACTTTCAGAATGAAATGATGGAATAACTAGCAACTAAGCTAGGGTTTAGACATGGTCATTATTCTCCTTATTACCCCCAGGAAAATGGACAAGTAGAGGCCTTCAACAAGTATCTCAAGACCATTTTTCAAACAACTGTCAGTCAGAGTAAGTATGATAGGCACATCATGCTATATCCTACACTTTGGGCATACCAAACCTTGGTCAAGACTGCCATTTGATTTTCCCCTTTCCAGTTAGTACACGGTGTGGAGTTGATATTACCTATTGAATGTGAAATCCATTCTCTTAAGTTGGAAGTCATGCTTGTACCTGACACTTTCGATATCGAGCGATGCCTTGTACACTTAGAGAGTCTTGATGAGCAACGTCGAGATGCCTCTATGGATATGAAGGTGAACAAAAGATGTGTTAAGGTCTAGTATGATAAGTCTGTCTGTCCTTAGTTGTACGCGGAGGGTAAATTGGTCCTCTTGTATGATCAAGCCAAGGAACCACTGGGGGGAGTGTTGTGGGGTATCCTACCCTGTAGACTAATAAGCTAGGGCTCTAAACTTATACACATATCGTGAACCTGAAGATTTAACTTTTAACCTTCTACCCAAAATCTTAACCCCTTTTCTCAGGCAAACACGAGAAGAATGAACTAACCTTTTATCGACGGTTGAAGTAGATCCTCCATTGAGTTGTTATCTCCTTGCTGTTGCCGCTCCTTCCACAAAGCTTTCCTGCAATCAAGACAAAACTACACATGCATGCTATTGATCTACTAGGGGGTTAGAGATTAAACACAAATCAGATAACATAGATAAGACTCATGTATTCGGGACGGGAAAAGTATC
>CBVK0100135812.1:0-14214 GCA_900067695.1 Picea abies
TTGAAAATATGTTTGTAGTAAAATATTGTACAAGGTTAAAATATACATTTTGGGACAAGTTCTGGAATTGTGCAGGAGCACGTGAAAAAGAAGGAAGGAAGTTAACGCATTTTCAATATCAACATGCACAAAAGAAGTTAGTTAGTTAGAAGTTGTTAGTAATTTTGGTCATTTGTAACAGGCTAAGCCCTAATGTAAATGTATAAATATGTAAGGGTTTTTGGGTAGAGGAGAGAAAAAGGATGAGCAAATGAGAGGAGTTGGGTATGATTTGAAAGATAAGTATGCTCTATATGCACAAACGACAAGGGAATTTTGGGGTATAACTATGATATCATGTATGAGCGCAATGCACACCTTTCATAAGTGATGATTATAAATAATAATATAAGAAAATGATCGTTGTGGACGTAGCCCATCTTAGGTGAACCTCGTTAAATATGGTGTCTCTATGTTATGTTATGTTGTGTTGTGTTTGTTTATTGTGCACACATAATGTATGAATGGTTAATATGAATAGCTTATTTTTCTATGATGTTTTTGCGCACATTGTATGAGATATAATGAATGAATTTTAAGGATAATGGTTTTTATCAATTCCCCCCTTTCCTTCACGATGGTGGAAACTTGGTTCCTGCAATCCCCATAGATGCCTCAGGTGAGACTTCACCTACTTGTGGGCGATGTCGAAAGGGTTGTTATCTTAGGGTTTTGTTGGTGAATTAATGTTGAAACTTGGGTCTACCCACTCTGCACCAACAAACACTCTTTGATATTGTTCATAGGTATCCAATATATGACAAGGATATCTATTCCATTGTGCAAGAATGTTGATAGTCGAAGGATTATATTCTAGGAAAGGAAATAATCATCCACACTAATCACAAGCCTTTGCAATTCATGCATACATAAGGAAATTTACAAGATGAACGTCGTTAGAAGTGGTCCACATACTTGCAACGATTCACTTGAACATTAAGTACAAGAAAGGAAATACAAACCACATTGCAGACTACCTTATCTAACCCTTGGTTGTGGCACTAACCATAGTTCTTAAATCTTATGGGAATGAGACCTATGGGTGGCCCCAATTGTATGATAACAACCTTGGCTTTACTGCAACATAATAGACATTGAGCACAAGTAAACAAGTTCTCATTTTTCACCTCAAGGATGCACTTTGTTGTATTGGGCCATCTTTGTTTTCCTTTAAGCGAGTGTGAAAAGATAATTTGGAGGCACATTATATTTAGGTGGTAGGGAAATTCAATGTATTTCTATTGGAAAAAACTCCAATAGGACGTCAATAGCTATATTAGATCATGCACTTATTGTTCCAATCTTAAGCCTGTCATTAAGAAGAAAGGGTTGTACACTGCTTTACCTATGATAGACATCCCCTGTGAGTCAATATCCATGGATTACATGTTAGGATTTCCTTCCACCAATAATGGTAATGATTGTGTATTTGTGGTTGTCAATAAATTATCTAAGATGACCATTTTTGCACCATGTAAGAAGAGTATCATGGCCGAAGCCATTGTTAAGATCTTCTTTGAGTTTGTTTGGATCCATTTTGGGCTACCATCTAGACCATTATTTTATATAGGGATAGTAGGTTCCTCAATAACTTCTAGTCCATCCCGTGGTCTCTAATGGACACCAAGATGACCTAATCGACTTCCTTCCACCCCAAATAGATGGAAAAACATAAGTAGTCAATAGGATGTTTGTGAATATCTTGCGATGCACAAATCAAAGAATCCATGTACATGGGATGAGATCCTTCCATATGTTTATCATAGCTACAAAAAAACCCTTTGCAACTCTATTGGCCACAACTCTTTCTAGGTGTGGTTGGGGTTCTAGCCATTGGATCCCATTGATGTATCTCTACCCATTGCATCTTCATAGGAACAGTAATCCCATGCTTAAACCGAGGTAGACAAAGAAACCATTTTTGTTTAATGGATCCAACACATCCAACAACAAGTTCACAATATCATGTAGAAACCCAATGCCAAGTACAGGCAATGACATGACTAGCATCGGGTTCCACACAAGTTTTAGGTTTGTGATAAGGTGTGGTTGCATTTACAGAAAGAGTGCCTCACAAAACCCCACAAGAATCTTATACCACTTTGATATGGGACTTAAACCATCACAAAGGTTGTGGGTGAGAATGGTTTTGAATTGATTATTCCTCATTTCCTTGGCTTGCACCTAGTATTTAATGTGGAGCTACTTCGACCATATTTTCCACCCCTATTGGGCACCTCGAAGGTGGTTGGGAATTTATCCCCTACAAAAATAAATCATGACTACATTGAGAAGGCTATAGTGGATTATGTAATGGACACTAAGACAAAGGGAACCCACCAACTGAACATACAACTCTATCGAGTTGCCAATGTTAGATGACTTCTTCACCAAGGAAAGTTGCTCAGTAGGAGTCAAATTCAACAAACATTTCCCCATCCAATGAGGGAACTTCATGCAATGGGGACCATTTATTCCTAAGGGAGGATGAATGATCTAGGTGGACATTAGTGTCCACCCACATCTTCCATTGGCTCAACATAGTTATCCTTCTTGGCATTTTTTTATCTACAATTTTGTAGCTCCTAACATTTTTTATCTGTTTTGAGGCATTGAACGATGGCTTTTGACCATTGGGGGGCATCGAGTTGCGATGGAATCTCCAGGGCTACCAACAATTGTACTTCTTAGTTAGATCTTTCCAATGAGATATTATGGACCCCAAACAGAGATTGCATGCAAAATGTTCACCCCTGGGAAGTTGATGTATCAACTAACCACCTCGAGGACCACAATCCTTTTGGTTTTCATCTCCTAGGGCTAGGTTTTTGGACCTTTAGGGTTTAGTAATGTATACCTGCAAATGATTGTAATGTTTTCTTGCAAATGATAGTAGATGACACCTCTCTCTTCAAAGATAAGCTACCATCATTCTAGCTAGTTTGTATTTCTTTGCATTTCATAGTCTTTTTCTATTTCATTTATTAATAGAATCTAGTTCTCACTAAATTACTGTGCTCCCTACAATATTTCTCTTTGTGTGTTTCCATTCATATTCCTTCCTTTCATTGTGTTCTCTACACAATCCAGTTTAGGGTTTCTCAATATACATCTTGTGATCATTTGTGCAAATGGTGTATTGATTTTCTTGTTCTTTAATTTTCGTATTTCAATTATGTTTATAAATTTGAGCAATAAGCTAGTGATAATAAATATGAGATCTAAGGAAATTTGAACTTGCATAATAAAATAGTTTAGAATATTATAAGATATTTTGTGACAAATTGTTCTAGTGGAATATCCATGACAATATATAGAACAACATATAACTAACCTCCAATCATACCAATTTTGGCGTATTAATGGGGATTGAAAACAATCAAAATTGGTCATTTTAAGGGGCATCATAGCTTTTGGGAGTAATATCGACAATTTTCACGCACACTTTATGGGGGATATATCTATGTTGAACAAGTTTGGTCAATTCCAGGGTTTCACTAGGTTGTTTCCAACAAGTTTGAGGTCATGTGATGGTGAAAACATGCTAGAAATGAGGGTTATGCATGCCTATAGTGACATTTTTCTATATGACTATTGAAAAAGGTGCAAGTGAGCATTTTTAACGTGATAACATGCCACCTATGGACATTGAGCTATTTTCATTGGTTATATTTTCTCACAAGACGTTTTTACTATCTTTCCTACATAAATAAAGACGGAAGTATCATTTTCAATGACATATTAAGCTAATCATGCACATTAATGCAATATAAGTTATATTTTTAATATCATTCTAACCATTTTTACATATTAAATGCATTCAATAAACAAAAATGCAATAAAAATGTGAATATTAGAGGTCTTAGGCTTCATGCCTCATACACTTTGACATGTATTGATTTGAGCAATGACTTGCAATTGATTTTAGCAATGGTGTGCATTACTTTGCATCCAATTTGGCATTGCAATTGCAATGAATTTGTCATTGGTTTCTATTGTTTCCAACAACATTGTTAAATATTTAAGATATAGTACAAACATTGATTTCAGTGATATAATATGAAAAATATTCAAATGCATACATTATATCAACTATATAATGCAAAACAATTTGATTTATTGATTTTCCAATGCAAAACAACTAGTATACATCTCATTTACCATTTTTTTTCCACATGTTTTCGGATTTATCAATATAACATTGAAGTTATGAGTCTCTATACTTCCTCTTCATTCCAAACAAATATGATTTCCTAAACATGAGGTTACATGATATTCTTTGACTATGCTATTATACCTATTAAAAATATATAGATAAATTCCATTAAAACTTGCTTCAAAATTAACGATCCATAAATCATAGAGATTAACATTAAAAATATATATTAATACTAAAACTAAAACGAAAGAAAAGAAATCAAAACAAATTACTAAGTAATATATGTAAATCAAAATAAATTATCAAGTAGTATATATACAATGTATTTTTTATATCATTTGGTTATTATTCACCCTCCTCGTTACTTAACATGCTTACTTTGTTATTATTTAACATGCAAATTACCACGCATCATCATAAATTCAAACTTTCATCAAAAAATTTGCTCCTTCACCATTTCTCTCTCTTGACACTTCATTTCAATTCATAGATAACAGAGATAAGATGTAATTATAAACCAAGTATGAAAAAAGAGTAATAAGGTTTATTGGCTATGGCCAGTTCAAATCATACAAGAAAGCATGAACAGAAATATTAGAGTTCGAAGAGTTTTTCTTTGCTGGAATCGTTAGTCCCATAAAAGCTATTCCATGCTGCCATTCGTATAATAATATGCATATGATGGTAAAAATCTTTGAAAATAGCGAAGAAAACCGGGCGGTGAACGCTGCTTACTCTCCATAACCCACGGGGGCCGTAGCCGAAGAGCACTTGATTTGCAGATCAGCTGACTCGACCGCGAGACCTTCCGACAGATTGTTGATCAATCCACGCTGCTTCTGAGCATGGAAATCACTGTAATTCCTCGTTTCAGGGACGTCGAAGATCTGATGGTCAGACATTTTCCCCTTCGGCCGACGTTGGATCAAATCCGTCCGCGCCCTATCCTGTCTGATCAATTTCTCGGGCTTTGCGACAACCCGACTTGGTAAACTTACGTGACTGCTACTGGTCAAGCAGGAAGACCCCGTGCAAGAGAAAATAGAAGACAAGTGAAACCACATGGTGTCCTTCTTATTATAATTATTCCCTTCAGAGGCCTTTACACTAATTTTATCATCATATTGCTGTTTCGTGCATTCCAGCAGAGCCACCATGAATGGATCATCCCTTTGCAGGGCCCCTGACTCTACCTCAACCTGGACCGCTTTCTTAAACTTGTGTCTAGACCGAGCCGACTGATAATTCCCTACTGCTTCAGATGACCTCGACAACAGAGGAGGCGGCCGCAGCTCATGATAATTATCACCGGCAATATTAACAGCTAATTTGCTCTGAGTCGCCCTAACAGAGGACTTATGGTTGGGAACTCCCGGTTCGTATTCCCATGAAAATGGAACTTTTGCATGCAGCCACAGAGGAGACGGACTCGACCATAACGGTGAGCCCGGCGAGGGTGAATCAGATGAACGGTTTCCAGACATATTTCTCTCATCTCTGAAGCTCATTTTACTAAACATAACTATTAATCCTCGGCTTAATATCTACATAGTTATCTGCAGAATTGTTCAACAATACAAATTACAAATCAATATTTAAATACCAATACCCCAACAACTATTCACATGGTAGTGTATAAATGGAGACCTTTCAAGATCGGCCAACCAGAAAAGACAGACGAAGAGGAAGCTTCCATGGGAATCAGCGTGAAAATCTTTCGTTCGAAAGAGAATTAGCAGTGAAAATATGTCAGGGAGGCGAATTAGATTAGTTTTTCTGAGATACGACGGAAGCAAAATAAGTCAAACCTGAGCGATCAGAGGCCCCCACTGCCATGACTAGCACAACATACAATTAATAGGAAGAAAATCTGTGCAGCGTGCCCCATGGCCTGATAACATTTTCATGGCGTGAGGATAAGTTTCATGGCGTGAGGATAAGTTGGAGTGTCATGATAGGTAATTGATTTTAAACAACTATTATAGTGATTTAGTGCATACTTATGCCACCTGATTTAGCTAAAAAAATAAAAATTAGAACACTTAGAAAAAGTCTCATGGAATGATACTATACTGTTTTTTACAAATATCTAAGAGTCTTATCTTAAATTTGTTCTTTTAGTCATCTTTGTTGTATGGTACTACTTTGCCTAGGTGATAGTGTTGGCATGTTTTTAGACAAAGGTAGAGTATGTGTATTTGTCATTGATGACAAATATGCACGATCAGATGGCGAAGATCAGCACGATCAGATGGCGAATATCAACACGACCAGTAGCATAGAAAGATCAACAGTGTAAGCTCATAAGGAGGAAAACAGTTAAAGCACGACAAAGGTTTCGTTTCAGAGTTTCGCAGATCCGAAAATCCAAAGGAAAGAGGTTCGAACTTGCGATATGCGGGATCACGAAAAGATATGGACCATCGAATCATCGAGATCGTGGACCGTTGAACAAGCATAACGAAGGCCTGTGAAGTTGTGAAATCACAATAAGATCTTGACCGTTGATCCAAGAGGGACATGTGGTGAGGGATTAACATTTCGCTGGCTAGAAAGTCAAAGGAACGAAGTGCTAGTTTGATTAGTGAGTGGTCATATCTCGTGGTCACATTGTCGAGCGCTGGAGAGCAGAGCTAGAGAAGCAAAGCTCTATCTCGGAGTCTCGGAGTTCGTGACATGGAGAGTCGAGAGGACTCATCACAGAATACCCGAGACACGAAAGTGAGAAATGCGTTTTCAAATAACGTTGTGGTCACAGCCTGTGGTTACATCTGCGAAAGATGGAGGAAGAAGCTAGCAGTGTTAAGCTCCATCTCGGAGTCTCGATGGTCACGAGTTTGAGTATTGAGAACCTTCATCACAAGAATCGCGATATGTGAGATTGCGATAAGATCTGGACCGTTAGATCATTGGAAATCTTGATCGTTGATTAGGTTTGATAAAGTTCATAAGTTTGTGAGATACGAAGTGCCTTTTGGCGCAGCCTGTGGTCACCATCGGTGGTCACGTAAGGGGAAGAAGCTAGCGGTGCTAAGTGCCATCTCGCAGTCTCGACAATCGCGACTTGGAGTGTCGAGACCCTTCATCACAGAAATGCCAAGATACGAAATCACGAAATTCAAACTCTATTTAATGCTCGGTCATAGCTAGTGGGCATATAAGATAAACGCGTAATCATGCAGATTTAATCCAACGGTGATGGTTAATTGGAAACTTGATTGAAGGGTTATTGTTTCACCTCGTAGGTAATCTATCAGTTACGATTCAGTTAGCAAAACTGAATCATGATTCTTTGTCAATTGGCGATTCAGTGGTTGATGCATTTTCTTGGAGATTCAAGGTGTAACTGAATGTAACTGAAGTGGCAGTATAGAATAAAATGGAGATGTAACGACTGTGGAGGGTTGGTTGTTCTGAATGAAAATGAGTTGAACTGTAAGAAAGGGGAAATTATAGTATGCGCAGTGTGAGACCGACAAGATGAGCAGTGTGAGATAAAACTCAGAGATGAGTAACAGATGAGGAATAGATAGAAGCAAGAGCAGAATTGCAGAACAACTTGAAGCAGAGCATAATTGCAGATCAGACAGAGGAAGAAGAATTGAAGAATAGACAGAGGAAGAGAAGAATTGCAGAACAGTTAGAAGTAGACCAGATTTACAGAACAGAGAAGAAGTGGTAAGAATCGATTTATCTATGTCATTGGTTATTCAATCATTTATTTATAATCAGGGAGGTAGGGTGGTGCTAGGGAGGACTGTGGTCTTCTGATATTCGAGTTGGTGCTTGAATATTGAGAGTTGTAGCTTCCATCTAATTGTGGCTAGAAAATAGGGTGGCAGGGTGGTGCTTGGGAAAACATAGAGTTTTCTATATGCAAGTTAGTGCTTGTATAAGTGGAAATAAGTGCTTCCATCCAGTCAGTGTTGGAACAGTCAGGGATTTGGTGCTTCCTTCTAGTGGGTGCTAGAGAAACTAGAGAGTTGGTGCTCTTAAACAAGTTGGAGCTTGTGAAACATAGGTAGTAGCCTCACAATGAGTTGGTGCTCAATTATAGATGATGTACAAAACTTAAAAGATTGCCTATCATTTCGAAGAAGAAGATGTTTTCTCCCTTTATGGGTTTTCTCGTGAAAATATGTCTCTGTGTATATCTTATGTGTGAGTGATGCTCATTATTTATGTTGTCCATATGTAGTATAATATTGATTAAAATTAAAAATGGTTTAATTGAATTAAAATTGTTTAAGCAAAGTAACAACTGATTCACCCCCCCCTCTCAGTTGTCTTAGTAATTTCAACAATTGGTATCAAAGTGGGTTCCTTTTATTTAAAGATGGATATGTAAGCTTAAACATGATAAGTCATGAAGGGACTTCAGCCAGTAAGCCTCCTCTATTTGATGGAACAAATTTTGCCTTTTGGAAGGTTAGAATGAGAACATACATAATGGCCTTAGGTGTTGATGTTTGGGATGTAGTAGAGACTGGATATACAAAGCCTGTTGTGTTGGCTTCCAAGGATGATAAGTTAGAATTTATCTTTAATGATAAGAGAATGAATGCTATCTTGAATGGACTTGCAGAAGCCAAGTTTGTAAAGGTGATGCATTTTCAAACTGCCAAAGAAATGTGGGATAAACTTATGAGTAGCTATGAAGGAAATGAGAAAGTAAAAGATGCCAAACTTTAAACATTTAGGTTGAAGTTTGAACAACTAAATATGAATGAAGATGAAACAGTTAGCAAGTATTTTTTAAGAGTTGAAGAACTTGTGAATACCATGAAGGGTCTTGGTGAGAAGTTTGAAGAATCAATTTTAGTTCAGAAGATTTTAAGATCTTTGCTTGATAAATTTAATCCAAAAGTATATGCAATAGAAGAACTAAATGATCTTAAATCTTTGTCTATTGATCAACTCCTAGGAACTTTAATTGCATATGAAATGAGAATCGAAAAAGATAAATCCATTACTAGAGAAGCATCTTTTAAAGTAGACAAGAATATTGATTCAGATTTAGATGATGTTGAGGCAAAATTTGTGAGAAGGTTAAAGAAAGGATCATGCAAATATCAAGGAAAGTTTCCCTTCAAATGTTTTAGCTATGGTAAGATAGGTGATTTTGCATCTAAGTGTCCCCATCAGAAAAAGGACCAGAACTCTGATGATGAAAAGAAGTACAAATTCAAGAAATATAGTAAGAAGAAAAGTTTGTGTGCAAATAATGACAATTCCTCAGAAAACATAGATAGTGATTCATCATATGAAGACAAAGTGAATGATTTTATGCTT
Source organism: Picea abies (assembly GCA_900067695.1). Classification (NCBI taxonomy): domain Eukaryota; kingdom Viridiplantae; phylum Streptophyta; class Pinopsida; order Pinales; family Pinaceae; genus Picea; species Picea abies. The sequence continues at coordinate 9,491 of CBVK0100135812.1, forward strand.
ATGGCTATGGGAGATCTTGATGATGAACACACAGAAGGTGAAATGGATGATGAAGAAACTATGGTGGATATGGAAGGTGAATTAATCAGTGCTTTGGAAGAAATTGACAGACTTAGATGTAAGAAGAGAAAACAAAAACAATTGTTGAAGCAGTTTAAAATGAATGGTCAAAAACCCGATGAAAACTTTTCTCTACTAAAAGTGGAGTTAGAAGAGGCAAAGAAAATAGAAGACATACTGAAACAATAGTTGTCAGAGAAGAAAGCGAGGTGTGAAGCCTTAGAATAAGAGATAGTAAAAACCAGAAAAGAAATGGAGAAGTTTAAGGGATTGTATCACCAAAATCTGCCAAGTATTAAAGCCTAAGAAGGATTAACCTCCATTTAAAATCAGCAAAGAAATCCAAAGTTGAAAACTGACTTGAGGTATGAAGAAGGATCAAGTAGTGATCATCCAAATAATACAGAACTTATCAAGTTTTCCAAATCCTCAAACATTGACAACAGTCACTCTATAGAAACAAAGAAAGAAAATCAGCCACCAAAAAGGAATGAAAGAAAAAGTACCATAACCGAATTTGTAGATCAATGAAATAATACAAACACATTTTCTGATCAAAGAAATCATTAGCATGGAAGAAATCGACTACAACCTTTTTCCAGGTACAAAGGTTTTTTTTACGGTTATTGTTTTTTTTGTCCTAACTTTGGTCACAAAGCTGTAAACTTTTCTTTAAGATATAGATATTTGAAATCAAGATACTCAAGGAATAATTATCTGCCACAACAAAGATTGAGACAGCCAAGAAACAAATGACCACATACTATAAATCATGTGATGGATGGAGGAAGGACGCAGGTGAAACATAACAACAGTTATGAGCATAACAATCGTTATGATCTGTTATTCAGTGAGCCAAAATGTTACATCTATCATAACTATGGACATAAAGATGCAGATTGTCGCTTAAGGAATTTTAAGCCAGATTCAAATCCTACTGCTGAAAATTTCAAGATTTGTAAGAAGAAAGAAGATGACAAGTGGAGACTAGTGTTATCATCCCAAAGAGAAAAGAACCCCTGGTATATTGACAGTGGATGTTCCAAACATATGAATGGAGACAAAAGTAAGTTTCTAACTCTAAGTGAAAGCAAATCAGGGAATGTAACTTTTGGAAATGATGCACCAGGAAAAATAAAAGGTAAAGGAATGGTAAGTTTGAGTAATGGCAAAGGGAAAGCTCAAGATGTGTTGTTTGTAGAAGGTCTGAAACATAATCTGCTTAGTGTTAGTCAAGTCTGTGACCGAATATGTGAAGTCGTTTTTACCTCTAAAGACTGTATAATAAAATTTGTGAATTCATGACAACTAGTTGCAAAAGGGACAATAACAGAAATCAATGTCTATGTGTTAAAAGAAGAAAAAGAAGATTGCCACTTAAGTATGATGAAAGTTGGTTGTGGCATAGGAGACTTGGACACCTAAATTTTGATCATATAATCAAGCTTAGAAACAATGGGGAAGTAAAATATCTTTCGAAGATATCAAAGCCATATGACTCTGTTTGTAAACCCTGCCAGGAAATCTTACTCGCACTCAATTCAAATCTAAAAAATTTCCTTGAACAAAAAAACCTCTTCAGTTAGTACATATGGATTTATGTGGACCATCAAGGAAAGAAGATATACGAAAATAAAATTATTTTATGTTGATTATTGATGATTATTCTAGACTAACATGGATTGCCTTTTTGAAAGAAAAATCTGAAGCATTTGAAAAATTCAAAGTGCTTAAGGCTCTAACTGAGAATCAAATAGGAAAATTATTTAAGACATTAAGGTTTGATATAGGAGGAGAGTTTAGCTCATGGAAATTCAAAGAGTTATGTGATAAACATGGAATCAAAAGAGAGTACACAATTCCAAGGACTCGACAACAAAATGGAGTTGTTGAGAGGCAGAATAGATCTATACAACAAATGGCAAGATCAATGATGAATGAAAGGAACATACTTCAGACATATTGGGTGGAAGCAATTCATACAACTATTCATATCCTTAACAAATCTCATCTCAGTCCACATAGTGACAAGACTCATTATGAACTGTGGTTTGGAAGACCTGCTTCAATCAAGCATTTTAAAGTCTTCGGGAGTAAATGTTATATCAAGACAATGATGAAAATATTGGCAAATATGAAGTCAGGGATGATGAAGGTATCTTCTTGGGTTATGCTACAAATAGTAAAGGGTACAGATGTTACAATAAGAGACCACATAAACTGGTTGATTGTATAAACATAAAAGTTGATGAAGAAATCCTGGTCATAAATGTAAGCAGTGTTGAATCAAGCACAAAAGATACAGTTGAACATGAAGATGAGCAGGTCCAAGGATCAAAAAGGGAAGAATCTGAATAAGATGAAGATACGAATACTCAGGCTGACACAAATCAGTAGAAAGAAGCAAAATTACCTCTCAGAATTGTTAGAAAAAATCATCCTGAAAATCAGATAATTGGAGATATAAATAAAGGAGTTCAGACAAGAAGGAAATTGGTTAAAGACTCAGAACAATCTCATGTTGCTTTTTTATTTATAACTGAACCTAATTTTTTTTATGAAGCCAACCAACATGATGATTGGATTAGAGCATTGAATGAAGAGCTTGATCAAATTGAGAAGAAAAATACTTGGGAGTTTGTCCCTAGACCTGAAGATAAGAATGTAATAGGTTCCAAATGGGTGTTCAAGAATAAAATGAATGAAAAAGGAAAAGTTGTTAGAAATAAAGCTAGATTGGTCTGTAAAGGGTATGCACAATTTGAAGGTCAGGACTTTGGTGAAACTTTTGCACCAGTGGCAATATTGGAAGCCATCAAAATGTTTCTTGCTTATTCATGTTATAAGAACTTTAAATTTTATCAAATGGATGTTAAGTCAGAATTTCTTAATGGAGATCTAGAGGAAGAAGTATGTTGGCAAATTCATTTAATAGACAGCAAATCAGTGTATACTTGTCATTGATGGCAAGTACAGTTGTGGTTGCAGTGATGGTTTGAGTACAACAGCAATGAATAGCAGTGCAGCAATAATCGGGAGGAGAAGAGTCAGTGATCATTGGATCCCATTCAAATTTTTCGAAAGGCCGATAGCCATCAGATCTGTAGAAGCTGTGAGAGAGATAAGCCATCGGGAGATCGGAATTCACAAGGTCGTGAGAACCGGGACATTGAAAGTCTCGAAATCCTGACATAATCGGGACCATCCATTTGGAAGGACGCGTGGCAGCGATCGGGCGCCATCGGAAGAAGCTCAATAGGAGGATTCATTGGAGAATCGGGAATCGGAGTTTCATGAGTCCCGTGAACAATGACAACGAGAACCCTGAAATCGCGATATGCGATTTTGCGATGTAATCGCAGTCGTTAACGTTAGAAGTGATATTGACCATTAATTTTCCTCATGGAGAATCGGGGATCGGGACTTTGAAATGACAAAGTCACATGACATCGAAAACCCCGATTTTGCGATATGCGAAATCATGATGAAATAAATCCCGACTGAATCTGAACCATCAAATCAACATGCGATCTAGAATGTCGATCCAACTCACGTCAGATAGGGACACGTGGCACAACCAGGTAATGACAGGTGTCAGGCAGATTCAAAACTTCAGGCACATGTAAGTCATGAAAAAGAGTGACAAGTGGTAGTATTTAACAAATGTCAAACCACGAGTGATGTCAGTAGAGTATCAGGAATTGGGGATCGAAACTTTGAAATGTCTAATTCACTTGACAACGAAAACCCTGAAATCGCGATATGCGATTTCGCGATTTGATCGTAGTCGTTAGAGCAAGAATGAGATCTAGACCGTTGATTTCCTTCATCGGAGAATCGGGGATCGGAGGATCGAGAATTTCGTAGGCGTGTGCATGGTGACATCGAAAATGCCAAAACCCTGATGAGAGGTTTGACCGAGGTCATGTGTTGACGGTCATATGGGCCAAGGCCTATAGCCAACAGAGATAGCACGTGGAAAGAGGCACATCGGCATCAGGGATCAGAACTTTGAAGTGACAAAGTCACTTGACCTCAGGAGTGCCGATTTCGTGATAGGCGAAATGGCGATGCAATCTGAGCCGTCAGATCAGGCTATGATCTAGACCGTTGATTCTAGATCGTGTCGGAGTTGGATCGCAACATGGAATGGCAAGTGAACAAATACAACGAGACTTCCGAAATCGTGAAACGCGATATTGCGATTCAATCGCAACCATTGAGTCAAGATTGCACATGGATCGTTGATTTGACCAATATATGGAATTTTGTGTATCGGGATTTATAAGTGAAAAGAACAGTGGACAAGAAGAATGCCGAAACCCGATTTAAAAGGCAAGAATTATAAAGATTATCTAACGGTGCGGATAAAGTTTGAAACTGATCCGAGGGCTGTTGTTCTTCCTCATATATTAATGCTTCAGTTATGAATCCGTTAAGAGAAACGGACTGATTATGACAAATCGGTTAGCATTTCAGTTGCCAAGACATATGTCCTTGTATTATCTATTGGAAGGGGAAGTGGAATTGTAAAGGAAATATGTATAAAAGAAAATGAGCGAGACTGAACATGGTTGGTTGTTCTGAATGGAAAAAGCATGAATGTTGTGGGGTATTCTACCCTACGGACCAACAAGCTAGGGATTTAAACTTGTACGCAGATC
>CBVK0100135813.1:0-14214 GCA_900067695.1 Picea abies
AATATTGACCTTTATTACATCCGAATACATTGATCTACCTATGTGCGGGTTAGGACCTTAACAGCACAAGAAGGATATGGTCAAAGAAAAGAGGATTATTGCAGACTCCATTAAGGACCATATTATTTGTCACATATCTTCTTTATTCAATCCAAAAGAAATGATGGATGCCTTAACCTGATTGTTTTAAGGAAACAACATCAACTGAAGAATGACCTTGAGAACTTAGTTAAAGAACATGAGGATGTAAAATTCAGAAACCATCCACTCTTACTTCTCAAGAGTGAACCAGATGAAGGAGTATATAAAATCCATTGGTGATATAGTGAATGGAGAAGAAATGGTGATGACCATCTTGAATGTCCTCCCAAGGTCATGGAATGAATTTATTCAAGGGATATGCTCAAGAAGGAAGCTACCCAAGTTTAGTAGGCTATGGGAATATTGCAACCAAGAAGAACCAAGGACGACAGAAAGAGAAGAGAATATGAAAGATGATGAACAATCCCTAGCCGCCCACACCAGGGAAGGAAAGAGAAAAAAAGAAACCTCCTCGCCCAAGAAATTTCAAAAGGTCCAAAGAAATAACCCAAATATCAAATGTTTATGTTGTCAGAAAATGGGACACATTTCTAGGAATTGTTCCCTCATTCAGAGACCAAGGGAAAAGAAAGGAGGTAAAAGGAATCATTCTCATATAGCTAAAGATGATGATCCACCCAAGAAGGTTGCAAAGGAATATGAATCAAGTGATGATGAGTATATTCTTATCTCATCTCTTATAGGAACTATCACTAATGGACGTGACATTTGGCTAGTGGACAATGGTGCTTCCAAGCACATGAAAATTTATAAAGAATCCTTGTCTAAGATTACTCACAAGGATTCACCACACAAGGTGAAATTGGGAGATGGCTATCTGATCAAAGGAATAGGAGAAGCCTCCTACACGTTAGACTTAGGAAAGCCAATGAAGATGAAAGAATTTCTCTATGTTCCTATATTGAATAAGAACCTTCTCTCAATTTCAGCATTGGATGAGAAGGGTTAGAGATTTCCATTTCTTGATGGACAAGTTCTTATGTGGCCTAGATGGAACACTTTTGATGATGTTGTGGTGATTGGAGTTTGTTGGCCCTTGACCAAGTTTTGAGGATCCTTGCTTAGGTTTGACCTATTTTTGGAACTTCGACAAGCTATCGAAGGTGGAGCGCAAGACGAAGCGAAGATTGCAGGATATCGACCCCTTTTAGGGCTCTTTTTGGGATTTAGGATTATGTAATGGGTATGGGAATATCGGCCCATGAGTTTACCCATGTTTAGGCCCATTTTGTAATGTATAAATAAGTAGCTAGGCGATGTAAGAAGAGGTCACTGTGATAAGTGCTTAAGTTCGATCTATGTGATCGAAAGTGCTAAGTGATGAGTGGAGATTGCTTATGTGCATACTGTATGAGGCTTGTAGAGCTCAGTGCAAGTGAGTGTAAGAGATTGAGAAGAGGCTTAGTGCTACAACCGAGCCTGGAGAAGGAGGATGTAGAGAGGTGTGCAGATCTCCTATCCTCTGTGGACTAGATTTTTTGTGGCTCTGTGCATGTAACTGATTGAAGAAGCTAATAAAGAAGATGAAGAGTTGGTGGACGTATCTCCAGGGTGGGGGTGAACCATGTACATGTTGTGTTTCTCTGCTTTGTGCGATGTGTTGATTTGTTTATATGCTAACTTGCTTAGTGCTTCAATATAGATGAATGGTAAATATATATGTCAATGCTATGTCCTTAACAGTATGGATGAATACTAGATCTAGCCTATGTGGATGTGCTTAGTGCTTGAATATAGTAGATCTGGTTAAATACTGCAATTCTTTGTAATTAGGGTTTAACTACATTGTAAACTAAGATTGGATATTGATGAAATATAACTGTTAAGTGCCCTGTTAAGGTGTTATAGTCATAGATATGTGTCCCATCTAAGGTTGCAGACATTGGAGTCCTGCAACTACCCCTACCTCTACTTCAGGTGAGACTTCATCTACTTCACAGGTGTTTTCGAAAGGGCCGATAGTTAGGGTTTTGTTGGTGCATTGTTGTAGTGTTGAACCCTGGGTCTACCCCTATGCCAACAAATGGTTATATTGTCAGGACTGAAACTGTGATTGTTGGGAACTGAGGAAGAAGAATCTTTGTGCGAAGATTTGACCTGAAACTATGAAATCTCCATGCATAGATCTGTTTCCCTAGTGTGCAACATTCCACTTGAACTGTGAAGCTTTGTACCAAGAAGAAGGGCCATATATGAAGAAAAGAGGTAAGATATGAAATCTTTGTGCTCTGAGAAAGGTAAAAGTGAGAATTTGTTCTTAAAGAGGTAAGATATGCAAGCTCTGTGCTCTGATAAAGGTAAGCATAGTGAAAAGTTTTAGATCTGGAATCTTTGTGCTCTGTTGCAGATAAGATTAGTGAATTTTTTTTTTCTAAAGTATGGATGTAGGTATCTTTGATAATATTTTTCCTAGCTTGAAAACTAGGGCACTGATAGATGAAAGAAGATTTGATATGAGTAGATTTGATAAGAATAGTGAAATATGTGTTATACCTATTCATAGAGATAATGTTTGGACTAACAAATGGATGTAGGATCCTAGAAATAATTTTTTTCAGGTTAGCTACTATGATCCTAGTGCGCAGTACAGGAAAGGTTGGAGATCATTTAAAAGAAAACAAGGATTAACCCTTTGTTAAAGTTGCAGAAGACCGGGAAATATGGCTAAGGAATGCCCTGGTAGAAGATCTAGTTGTATTTGTTGCAGAGCTATGGACCATGAAATATTGGATTTCCCTAGAATGATTATTAAGGTTGAAAGAATGAATATGAACCAAGAAAACCCTAAGGCAGATCCAGAAACTGAGATTATGGTAGAACCCTAGAAAGAATCATAAAAAGTATTATTACAGATGAAACAAACCATGTATGACCACTGACATATCATCTTATCAGAGATATTCAAAGAAAAAGAGTGCATTGAAGCAAGAATAGGAGACTTCGACATTGAATGTGTTCTGGATGAGGAAACACAGGTGAATATCATGATAGAAAGAACTTGGGAACTTTTAGGGGAGCCTTCTATGATTCCTTCATTAGGAGGAATAGGATTATTTAGAGGAAAACTGATAACCCTATGTGGAAAACTTACCATATATCTATGAGTTCTCATTGAACTTCGACAGAGGAAGATTTTGAGGTTGTTAAAATTATTGAGAACAACGCTCCATTTACTATGTTACTAGGAAAACCTTGGATTGAAAGAGATCAGGCCAGAAGGAAGGAAGAAGAAGTCTTAGATACGAAAAAGAAAGAATTGAAAGATTTCATGACTAGGAGGATCACACAGTTGATTGAAGAACAGGAGAATATATTGAATCTACTTAGGACCAGATACATGGATGTCAAAGTTGCAAGAACACAAGAAGATTTTCAGAAGACTGAAGTACCTATCCTAGATAGAGAAGAAGTATTACCCTTGAATATTAAGAAATAATCTCAACAAAGCGAAGATACTATGCCAAAAGAAGACAAGAATCGGAATCAAAAGAGGAAAAATGAGATGAATCTCATCGGAAAGAAGGCTTGAAAGCTCAGAAAAAAGAGAGAAAATATCGAAAAGTTACAGAAGGTTCTAGAGGGAACTTTGCAAAGGGAAAATTTACAAAACTGGAACTTCGCTGAGATATCAGATCAGCGTCACATGGCACTTCGCCATGCCGAAGCAATACAGTTGTTGGGAACAGTATAACCATTAGACCGACACCCCGAATGGGTAGAAAGGAATTTATAATCAGATAGCTCGCCACTAGACTATTGGGATCGTGCTGTAACGGACATAACTGAGTTAATGGAGGTTTCTTTCCCGTTGGAGAGATCTGTTGCTTCGTTATATATTTATTTCGTCGAACCTCGCACCGAGAACAATTTTTCTAACTGTGAATATGAGCTCGTAGATTAGTTGATTCTGCACAGTGATCATTGCGCTATCACTATCTGTCCCGTTGCATTGACTAGTTACTTTTCAAACCCGAGAGATTCAACTACGAGCGTGTATGTCCAAAGAACTTAGTGCAGTCGAATATTATGTGAAGGAGGTACTCATTGACCTCATGAATGAAAGAGTAATGTTTGAAAGAGTAATGTTTGTGGGTGTACAAGCATCATCGATGAGAGGAGTGCAAGCCTTTCTGTTGACTGCTCGCGGATCCAGGCCATACCAACCAACAACAAAGAAGAGAAACAAGCACATAGATGACCTAGCAAATGTGAAGTTGATCCCGACCAAATTTCCTGATTACATCCCGCCTCTAGCCGGTGTAGTGAGTTGAGATAGTGTGCCAAGATATTTTGAGTACACCATGGTTACTGTGTACCTCCGAAAGGGGATACGCGCAGTGAGAGCGCATAAGGAAAAGATCACAGCGTTGATTTTCAGTGACTTCAACCTCAGAGATCACAAGAAGCATAGCATGCTTGCCCCATAAAAATACTTGACCAAGATGAAGGGGAAGAATTCAAAGATAATCCCCCAGCCATGGACGATGAACCTCGCACAGTCCACCTTGTTGAATGTAATGAAAATCACACACTTCGGAACAGGAAGTTAACGCCTGTGTCAAGCTACTACTTTCATGTTACCATGGAGGATACTTATGGATCGACCATCATATCATAGTCGATCTAACGTTGATCCATAGGATCACAGGATTAAGTATACAAGGACCTGATCCACAGGACTTCTATCCAAGAAAAGCCACAGATTGTTCACTAGAACAGAAGATCAAGGATACATGCGATGATGTTGAGAAGGGGATGTGAGGCTATAAGGTAGCTTCCATCCAGAATGGCACAGTGTGCCTAGCATGTCAGTTAACTGCAGGGAACCTAGTACGAAAGAGCTAACCCACGTAGGTCACAGGCTTTGTCGTTGACCTTGCAAGGAAGTGTGTGGAAGGTCTACAGATGAACTAGGAGAAGTACCTAGTTAATGAGCTTGAACTGGACTGTCGGAAGGTGTGACCTTCCCGAACATCAAGCCATTTGAGCCCATTGTTGTGAAGTTCACCATGCTCTGGTACTCGAGTGATATGAGGAAACAGTGGAAGGCAAACGTTGTTTTTCACACATATTACCTCCAACTGAAGAGAGCCATCGAAGTTGAACCTCGCATGACTCTGAAAACCCTACATAGGTTCCGACCCCTGATGAAGTTCCGCATAGATCATCACTTCATCTACATTACAGCGCGATCAGACGAGCATAAGGAAGAGCTTCAATCGTACTACAATATCACGAAAGAGGACCTTGAGAAGATCACTAAGGAGTGGTCGACAGACCTCCTTATTCCCGCAGACCCTGCAGAGATGTCTGACCCTAACATCCCAGATACCACGCAAAAATAACATGCTACACCCAGAACCATCAGAAGGAAGAAGACCGAAGAGGTCCAAGACTTAAGCAACACCTCAGGCAAGCTCGCTTCATTATCACCTGACCGAGGGGGTGATGATGAAGTAGAAGAGATAAATGGAAAAGAAGTTGAACAAAAACAAGGCGAAGTAACACCGCCTAGAGATGAGATCGATCCCCTAAAGAAGAGGAAGGTTTCTCCCCTGAGACATTCTTCCTGGAAGAAATCCAGAGCCACCGTGACCAAGATGCAGACTGTTCTCACCACCAATGATTTTGAATTCATCATAGCAACCCTAAAGGATGCCTCACAGAAAATCATGGAGAAACAAGAAGACAAGAAGGAGGAAATGTATGACATAATTGAGGTCGAACTGCGAGGGGTACAACAAGCCCTTCAGTCTAGTCGCGCAGTGTCCACTGCACCCTTTCCATCGGGAGAACCAGAGTTGGGAGATGAGCTAGCCCAACTCCATCGACTAGTAGATGCAACCGAAGCTCGCCTTCGTCGAGAACAAGAAGAAACAAAACAAGCCACCCATGCCTTGAAGCAAGTGCAAGGAGTACTCATAGAACAACGTCAAGTTGTAGAACAGGATAAGGTTTCTCTCCAGAAAAAATTGGAAAAGGAAAAAGCACAGATGCAGCAAGAAAAAGAACAATTGCTTGGAGAGGAACTCTAAGTGAAAGAAGAAGTCAACATAACACTTCGATCTATGACAGGACTAGACCCATAGGCAAAAGATCGAGTCACACATCAAGTAGAGAATCTCGTAGAAGCTATCCAACAGCTACGTCAATGAATAGCAGAATTAGAGCTCCGCACATTTCTCGACACTCTGCATGATGTAAGGGATCAAAGAGAAGCAACTGCTCGAAGCGAAGTTGAATGAATCAAGGGCCTCACCATGGAATTTAAGAATTTGAGTGATTGCAGTGCCTAGATGTATGAGAGACTCAATGAGAATACAGAACTAAAGACACTAGAGTCACATCTCCAAGAGGTGAAGTATCAAGAAGAAACAATACAGGTGCAGTTGAAGCCCCTGTCGGCTGTTGAAAGGATGAAGTGATCCCAAGATTAGCTCACAGCCCAGAAGAAGGTCCACACCATTCAAAGAAAAGGCATGGAAGTGACTTAGAGGCTCCAACCTATATAGGATGAGGCTTACCAACTATTCACATAGATTGAAGGTCGAGGAGCAGGACTGGAGCAAGTTGTCACTGCAACTGAACATCGCCTAGAGGGACCTGTCAATGAAGCAATCATACTAGAGTTTGTTGAATAGGAGCTCGTGGCACAACAACAAGTTGAAGCAGCTCAAGCCAAGCTCGAGGCTTTTGAAACTGAGCTACCCATATCATAGTGACTCAGGACGAGTCACGGGTGAGTGTTGGGGGTCTATTGGCCCTTGACCAAGTTTTGATAATCCTTGGTCAGGTTTGACATATTTTTGGGACTTCGACAGGGTGTCAAAGGTGGAGTGCAAGACGAAGCGAAGATCATGGGATATCGACCCATTTTAGGGCCCTTTTTGGGATTCAAGATTATGTAACGGGTATGGGAATGTCAGCCCATGGTTTTACCCATGTTTAGGCCCATTTTGTAATGTATAAATAAGTAGCTAGGCGATGTAATAAGAGGCCAGTGTGCTAAGTGTCGAAGTTCAATCTATGTGATTGAAAGTGCTAAGTGTTGAGTGGAGATTTCTTTTGTGCATACTGTATGAGGCTTGTAGAGCTCAGTGCAAGTGAGTGTAATATATTGAGAAGAGGCTTAGTGCTGCAACCTAGCCCTGGGAAGGAGGATCTAGCGAGGTGCGCAGATCTCCTATCCTCTGCGAAGTAGGGTTTTTGTGGCTCTCTGCATGTAACTGATTGAAGAAGCTAATAAATAAGATGAATATTTGGTGGATGTAGCCCCAGGGTGGGGGTGAACCACATACCTGTTTTGTTTCTCTGCTTTGTGCAATGTGTTGATGTGGTTATATGTTAACTTGCTTAGTGCTTCGATATAGATGAATGGTAGATATATATGTTAATGCTATGTGCTTAATAGTATGGATGAATACTAGATTTGGCCTATGTGGATGTGCTTAGTGCTTGAATATAGTATATCTGGTTAAATACTGCAATTCTCTGTAATTAGGGTTTAACTGTGTTGTAAACTAAGACTGGATATTGATGAACTATAACTGCTAAGTACCCTGTTAAGGTGTTACAGTCACACATCTATGACCCAGCTAAGGTTGCAGACACTGGAGTACTACAACCACCCCTACCTCTACCTCGGGTGAGACTTCATCTGCTTCGCAGGTGTTGCCAAAAGGTTCGGTAGTTAGGGTTTTGTTGGTGCATTGTTGTAGCGTTGAACCCTGGGTCTGCCCCTGTGCCAACAGAGTTCAAGAGGGTGGACTCTATAAATTGAAAGGGAGTTCAGATTTAACATTAATTCATGAAATTGTGAATGCCATTGAATTATGGCATAGGACATTTTCTCACCTACATTACAAGGCCCTACCGAGTGTGCGAAATATGGTGACCAGACTACCATATATCCAGGAAAAACTAGACGGCGTGTGTAAAGGTTATGAACAAGGAAAGAACCTGAAGCACTCCTTTCCCAGAAGTGATAGCAAAGCCAAAAGAGTATTAGACATCTTGCACTCATATGTGTGTGGACCGATGTCAACAACTTCACTAAGTGGGTATGTATATTGTATGTGTTTTATTGATGATTACTCATGTAAAAATTCGATCTATTTGTTCAAGGAAAATAATGAAGTGTTTGGAAAATTCAAAGAATTTAAGGCACTAGTAGAAAACCTAACAGATTGGAAGATAAAGACCTTGTGATCAGATAATGGAGGAGAATTCAATTAAGAGGAATTCAAATAATATTGCAAGGAAGTTGGGATTAAGAGGGGGATTTCTACTCACTACAATCCTCAACAGAATGGAGTAGCATAAAGGAAGAATCAGATGATCATGGAAGCAATGAAGGCTATGATCCATGATCAATATCTACCTATGCATCTATGGGCATAAACAACAAATATTGCAGTGTATGTGTAGAACAAAAGTCCCCACAAAGTACTTGAAAAAATGACACCATGGGAGATGTTTTCAAGAAGGAAGATAGAAGTCATCCATATAAGGATATTTGGTTTCCCCATATTTTTGCATGTCCCCAAGGAAAATATGACAAAATTAGATCCATTTGGAAAGAATGGCATATTTTTTGGTTATAGTGACCAATCAAAGGAATACAAGATATATATTGTCAATCACTGGAAAGTTGAGATTAGTCAAGATGTCGCGTTCGATGAGAGTGCAACTTTCAGCAAATCAAAACAGGACTTTGCAAAAAAGATTCATGAGGAAGAGAATCAAGCTACTAGAGTTCCAAAGGCAAAAATGGTTGAACCAGAGGAAGTCATTCATGAAAATAATTCCATGGTAGAACCTCAGAGGCTAGTAGAGATTCCTTCTCACAAGAGAAGACTTCTTGGGCACAAGAGCTCATAAAAAATGTATAAAGATATGGTGCCCTAGAAAATCATCTCAGGGAAAGTAATAATTCGAAACCGTATTCCAGCTATGTGGCATGTTTGCGTGATATCATTGATGTTGAACTATACAGTTATGAAGAGGCTACAGAAAAGACGATATGGAAGGATGCCATGGGGGAGGAATAGAAGGCCATAGTAAAGAATGATGTATGGGATGTGGTCCCTAGACCAAAGGATAAATCAATAGTAAGTTCAAAATGGATCTATAAGACGAAACATGCAGATGATGGAAGTATTGAAAAGTATAAGGCTAGATTTGTAGCTCGAGGATTCTCTCAGAAGGAGGGCATTGACTATGAGGAGACATTCTCTCCCATGGAAATATATACCTCGATTAGCACTATACTTTCATTGTTTGTAGTAATGAAATGGAAGGTGCATCAGATGGATGTGAAGACAACCTTCTTGAATGGTAAAATAAAAGAGGAGGTATATGTGGAGAAACCAAAACGGTTTTAGGTACATGACAGGGGGACGTATGTGTGTAGATTTAAGAAGGATTTATATGGATTAAATCATGCACCCAAAGCATGGTATGGAAATCTTGACAATTTTTTGACGAGCTTAGGATTCAAAAAGAGAAGTGTAGATCTAGTAATACTATTGTTTTATGTGGACAACATGTTTCTAAAAGGTGTGGAAAAGCTCATGTCAGAGTGTAAGATAAAATTGGTTGTTGAGTTTGAGATGAAAGATCTCTGGATGATGCATTACTTTTTGGGTCTCTAGGTATGGAAAAGATAGAATGAGATCTTTTTGAATCAAGGGAAGCATGTAGTGGAAATCCTGAAGAGGTTAGGGATGTTGGATTGTAAGGAAATGGCTACACCTATGGTATCAAATATGAAGTTGTTGCAAGATACGACTTTAGATACTATGGATGTTACTTTATACATAAATATGGTGGGTTTGTTGATGTATTTAACAAACACGAGACCAAATATATGTTTTGTTGTGAGCACCCCGAGTCTGTATATGGAGCAGCCCAGGCAGGTTCATTTGGTCACAACAAAATATTTGATGAGGTACCTTAAGGGTACATTGGTTTATGGTCTCAGGTATGTGACAGACCATGAGTTTGGGTTATATGGATATTTAGATTTATATTGGGTCAGAATTATTCCTAATCGGAAGAGTAGTTCGACGTATTTCTTTAGTCTAGGCTCCAATATGGTTTCGTGGAGCACCAAGAAGTAGTCATGTGTAGCACTCAATATATCTCGAGATGAATATGTCGCACATGTGTATCATGTAGAGAAGTAGTGTGGCTTTGAAATATATTGTATGGGTTATTTGGTCTCAAAATGGAGGTGAAATGTATTTGGTGTGACAACCAAAGTTGCATGAAGTTGTCAGAGAATATGTTCCATGACAGGTTGAAGCATATCGAGATAAAATATCACTATATCAGGGATATGGTGTAGAGGGAAGCAGTGAGGCTCTAGTACATGACTATCGAGGAGTAGGTTGTAGACGTGTTGACAAGCCACTATTGAGGACAAAGTTTGAGCTTTTCAGGGACAAGCTTGTCATGGTCCCTCTTCTTAGGGAGTGATGAGGTACATATTCATTGCGGGGTAGTGGATGTCTTGAGGACATGTTGTAGCTATTTGAGATCTACCCATAGGCATTGTATTCATTGGTTGTGAAGTCACAAGGGTGCATGTGATGAGGTACAAATTCATTGTGGGGTAGTGGATTTCATGGTGACATATTGAAGCTATTTGATATCTAAACACAGGCCTTGGATGCATTGGTTGTGAAGTCATGTTTTACTATGGATATCTGATGATGTATAGATTCATATGTTCAACAATAAATGGTCATGAGCTCATGTAGCAACAAAGAATACCTTCCTATTTAATAGGGAGTGTTGATATTTTGATGTATCTATGGAAGATATTCTTTTGTATTTTCATTGGTAAAACCTTGAGAATATTATTGTAATATTATTGTATAAATCATCTCAAAATAAATTATTATTTTATTTTTATCCTTATTGTAAAAGTCAAAAAAACCCCTCTTAGGGTTGTATCTTTTCGGGAGTCAATTATGTGTATAAATATAGGTTGAGTTCCTCTCATTTGTGCACACACACAATTCTCCTTCTCTTTTGTATTTGTATCATAGCAAGGAAGGTCTAGCACAGGAGGTCTTGGTTTCTTGGTCTTTGGTATCTTGGTATCGGTCTATTTGTGGAGAGCTATAACATGACATTGTATTGGTTGACGAAATATATATTGAAGAATTGGTTGCTTGGTTTTTTCCCCCGTGAGGGTTTCCAAGGATATATCTTGTGTTTTGTGATTGTTTATCTTTCTGTGATCATATTACATGAAATTGTTAATGAATGTTAAAGAAGATAATTGCAACTTCTAAAATTCTAACAAAATTAATGTCTAAGCCTTGTATTTATTTCCACCCCTGCTAAGAAACTCAGTTATTGTTCAACCAATAGTAATGAAAAGAGAATGAAAACTAAAAATTGATTAAACAAACTAGAAAGAAAAGATAAACTATGTAAAGGAAAGACACTAGTCTATTCTACCCTACTCCTATCCTATGTTACAAATGGATGAAAAATGAGACATGTAAAGTCATAATGCCAATGTACCCATCCATATAATTCCAAGCTTGTAGACATATATTCAATACAAAATATTAGAAGCAAAACTTGGAATAAAGACAGAGTAAAAGTGGGGAAAATTAAAGCATGATAAAATATATTCACAATATTAAACATGTGACAATGATAATTCTTGGGAATTCTATCCAAGTAAGATCTCTCCAACCATGCTTCAATTCTATCATAAAATATACCATGACTATCATATAATTGATGGAGAGAGTTCAATGGAAAGTAGCATACCAAATAAGAATCATGCATAAAATACATGTGAGGTGTTCTCGGTGAGAGAATATTCGAGCTAATGAAGTTGTTTATCCCTGAAGAAAAAACAAATAAGGACCTGACATAACCATCGACATAAACTGAAGTGCCTCATTATCCTACCAAGCCTCCTTGGACTCACACTTCAAGTAACCATTAACTTGAGATAAATTAGTGGAAACAAATGATCTACATAGACTAGCAGCCACCGTGGTATGAGAGGTAATTTCAAGACAATGGTGAGATCCACTAGTATCAATAATACCCATTAAAGTGATGCTTGAACAAGAATATTTACTATTGATCAAGAATGAATATGAGAAATATGAAGACACAGTCTGATATACATCTACTATAACATTCATTGTATCCCATGAAAAGGGCTGATAAGACATAGAATTAATAGGTTCATGGGAAGAGGCCTTATCCTCTCTATATTTCATATGTACATTTCCCCCCATCAAGTATTTCAAAAGGGATCAACCCCATTGATTCTATTTGAGTTGGATGGTGGGCGTTTTCTTGCAAAGTCAAACCATTAAAGAGATCAGGATATAAAGGAAAATAAGTGGAAGAATTAAGAGAAATAAAAGCTTCTCTATAACAAGAAAAACTTGTATAAAGTGACTCCTTGAATGGTATTTCCTCCTCTTTAAAAACATATTTGGATTATTGTGAATTAGTGGGCTTCACACTAGGCCTGGTTTCAAAATCAACACGTTCTTCCTCAAGATGGTTTTCCTATTCCAAGTTAAAAGAAGATTGTTGAGATAGAAGAGGTATCTCATGCATGTTCATTTCTTCTCCTGAAGTGAAAAAATCAACATGGTTGTCTTGCTCCTGCACTATATGAGAATATGAAATATCTTCCAAAGCATATTCATGGTTAGAAGAGAGAAGAAAGTCATAAGAATCATTAGAAAAATAGGCTTCAATAAATGACCTATCAAAAATAGGGAAACAATATTGCTCTATGTCACTTGAACTAGGAGAATTTGAAACATCAGGGCAATCCAAATCAAAATAAATCAATTTCAAATTATCCATGGGTGAGGAAGAATTCATTTCATGTGTCCAGATTTTCGTCATTGACAAAATGATCGACATTTAAAGTTTTCTCCATATCTCCCTCCTCCATTTATTTTGATTGAAAATATGATATAGGATAATGAGAACCTGACATAACCATCATTGTTACCCAAAGTGTCCCATTATCAATAGGAAAACCCTCCTCTTGGTCAACTACAAAAAAATATGAACTTGAATTTACTACACAAGAGGTCTCTTTTTTGTCATAAGAAAGGAAAGTGGGAATGGAGTGGTGGGAGAAGACATGGGCTTTTCTGAAAAAAAAAAATTCTATCTTATCAATATCCCCCATAGTAAATAAATAACCAGACATATGAAGTTCATCTAAATCGTTAACATTTTCAACTTGTTCATTTAAATCCAAATCAACATGTGAAGAAATATTAAAACATGATTTAGATTTTTCATCCATTGATTTGTGTGTTTCATTAATAAGAGAAACTAAAGAGGAAATACAATAATTGTTAGAGGTCTTATCATCCAAAGGAAATATACAACAAAGAGGTCTTATCATTCCACGTCGAACAGGGAACATTGAGAAGAAGGTGATGTGCCATGTGTCACCTATCAACTTACTTGTCACCTTAGTTATCTCCTAATGGTTGATTAATTGAACCATTAGTTGTCAGGGCTAGTTGTTGTTATCGTTCTTCAAAAATTCATCAACCGGTCAAGAATGTCAATGGAAGAGAGAAAATCATAAGGAGTAACTTCCTTGGTGAACTAGTGTTTGGTGGTCGATGTTGGGTTCTATGTTGAACTGTGTCATCATCAAGAGTTTCCCAATGGTTCAATTCCATAAGGGTTTGGTTCTTTTTGTAACTAGAATGAATTAAATATTCAAAAGAATAACTTCATGGTTCCTGGTGGAAAAGAAACCTGGTGGCCTAGTGGTCGGGATTGGGGTGGCATGGATTGAGTTCTTGTTGGATTACTAAGAGGGGGGTGAATCAATAATAGAGGAATAATAATCATTTTTAACCATATAATGCAAGTGTTATATCGATGTAGCATTATCATCCAATAATTGCAGAGTAAATAAACAATGAGCAAATGAGCAATCATACACATACATAGTACACCAGTGTTTTCACATGGAAACCCAAAGTGGGAGAAAACCACATAATGATTTTTCTTATATGTCTTTAAGAATTACATTCATTAGAAGCACCAACTTCCTTTGTTTTCCAGCTGCAACTGGAAGGAGGC
>CBVK0100135814.1:0-14214 GCA_900067695.1 Picea abies
GAGATCTACACTCTTTCCCTACACGACGCTCTTCCGATCTCACATCTAAAATTAAAAAGATTCAAAAAACATTAAAACTCGCTAACCTAAAACTTTATATTAAAAAACATTAAAAAATAAATAAAATACAAAATTTCATTAAAAAATAAAAATAAAATAAAATCTTTACACACACAGATATATATAATGGGGGCAATGTCAGGCATTGCCTTCAGCCTCCCATGCGGGCAAGGGCCATGTCCAGGTCCACAGGTCCCGTGGGCGTCGTGGGACTTGGACCTGACCCTTTCCCACACAACGACTATCTGTCGGTCGGAGGGCCGCGGGGGCGATGCCCCACATCGCTCTCCCATTATATATATATATAATGTTTTTTTGAAATTTTATAAAATTTAATATATATTTTTTGAAATTTTGTATTAAATAAGGTATTTTATGTTTTTTAATATATATATATTCTTTTTTCCTCTTTAGTTTTTTATGTTTTTATTTAATTATTTTTAGAATTATTTATTTATTTATTTATTTAAATTTAAATTCTTTTATTTTTCTTTATTTTTTAAGTTTTTAATTTATATAAAAAAAATTAAATTATATTTTTTTGCTAAATATGTAAAAATAGTGTTATTTAACTACAATTATTTTCTATGTATTGAAATAAAGGTAAAAAATGTGTTAAAAATGATATTTTCCAATACATTTAAAAAGTATGGAACCATAAATTAATTAAGGATAAGAAAAATCTTAATTTCAAAAGAGTAAATGGTAAAAAATATTTTTAAGATTGAAAGAAGCATGAAAAAATGACTAAAAGCACTCTTGAAAAAAAATAAAAATTGAAAACAGATGAAAAACGAAGCATTTAAAAAATAATGTGGAAACATTATGGATCATAAAATTTAAAATGTCAAAAAACCACCTAAAAGGGAGGGGGGTGCTACCGGTAGCACCATTTTTAAAAACGAGGTAAAAAATGTAACCCCCCCAAAAATAAAAACTTTGTAGAGTTCTTGTTAAGTTGGTAACTATGTTTTTTTGAGAACCTGATGTATAAGGGGAACCCAACCCGACTTAAACTCAAAGGAATTGTTTTCGACATAAAGAGGACATAGCATAATTGTTATCGGTATGGTTTTTTTTTTTAGTCAAGGACAGGGTATGTTTGGTCTCTTATAATTTTGAAAGAGTTAGTGTCATGCCACCAGTCACTAATTAAGTCAGCCATTTGCACTTCTTCTTTTTCAACTTCTTTTTGAATGAAACTTTTTATAAAATTGTCATCAAGACATACTATGGGTGCACCTAGTTTACACATGTTTGAAATATCATCTGGTTTGAAAGAACAAACAATTTGGCGAGAGGAATTGACATTTGTGCATGTAGAAACATCAGTGTGAGAGATTATCCATCGTACCATTTCATAGTAGGGCAACACTACTTGTCTGACAACTATCCTATGGAGACATGACTTCTTAGTGTCAAGCAAGTTATCAACATCAGATTCATATTCATCTGTGAATTCACCATCTTCAATAAATTTGTATATCTTGCTCCATTCCAAGCTATTAGTTTCTCCTGTCTTGAAGGAAGTATCCAAGAAAAATGTTGAATTGAGTTTTTTCTTGATTTCTTCTTCTTCGACCTTTTGCTGCTTTGCCTTCCCTTTTCTAGTCATCTTGTGTTGGTAATTCCTGCAATCAGACAATCCATTATAAGTTTTATTTCGAAACAATTAATAGACTCTGTTAAATTTACAATGTGAGCAACAAAACTAACCAGGAGAAGACAACCAGGAGGAATTATGTGATTTTAGACTCTTGGATTAATGCAACCAAGGTTAACTCTCAAAACCTGCAAAGAAACTGAATGTAATGCTTCAACAGAGCTGAAGGTAAGATTAGTGAGTGAATTTGGGTTATTAGATGGAGTTATACACTCTACCCAATGTTGAATAAATTCGTTTAATTCCCGTAACCAACAACGCTAGAGCCATTAAACCCAAGCAAAGATAGTTTAGGATTATTAAAATTTGCGAGGAAACGTTCTTCACCGGGCACCGACTCACTAGGATATCTTAATATTTAACCTTTAAACAAAGAACGAAACTTGGGCTAGTATATTTATTAACACTTATTTGCATTACCGCACTTAATCTAGTGATTATTCTCTTAATCAGGCACTGACCACTGGGTTGTTATTTGAATAATACATACACGTGCAAATAACTAACTCCGATCTGGTATAACTAGGTTACAGCTCCATCGAGAGCCTATCACAATTTTTTTGGGAAAAAGAAAAAGTCAAATCCGGTATAACTGACCCACCAGGTTTTTTCCCTACTGGCACTTTATTAAGAAATCAGAGATAAATAGAAAAACCTGATTCGGTATAACCGACCCATTGGGGTATCAGACCACCAGGAGATCGGGACACTGAGGATCACAACTTATTTAAAAAGTTTAAACAAAACATAAAACCCGATCTGGTACCACTGGGGCACTGAACCATTGGACCATCAGGAGATCGAGACACTAGGGATTGAGATTATTGCCAAAAGGAAATACGAAGGCTGATCCAATATACTCGGGCCACTGAGGCACTATACCACGAGGCCACTGGAGGATCGGAGCATCGAGATTGAGGAGTTATTAAAGGGTTAAAACAAAGCCCGATCTGGCACCACCGGGCCACCGATGTACTGGGGAAATTTATAATAGATTTAAAATAAACAGTATGCCCTGATCTGGTATAATCGACCCAGAGGGAATTGTGATTGTGGTTTTATTCCTTAGTTATTTTTTGTTCCAAAAGATTATTTGGAGAGATTTTATTGGATTATAAAGAATTAGAAACTATCAAAGGTAAATAATGAAAAAAATGTAAAATTAAAACAAACCAAAAATTAAGAAGGGACCCATTATTATTTATCCAAAAACTTAAAAATAATGGGGGGGTTATTGAGGCTCAACACAATGTTACTTCCATCTCGTAGACTAGCTCAAATGGGATCTTTCTAGTGGAGTATTTCTTAGTTACTCTATCTTCCCATAAAGTGTACTTTATCTTGCTATCCCAACTTTTCTTGTTGTCCCCCACTATTTTTTTGAGAATGGTCATCAAATTCTTGTTGCTTGACTCAGGGAGACCATTTCCTTTGGGATAATAATTTGAGGAGTGGGATAGGACAATGTCATAATTAAAAAAAAACATAGACAACTCTACGGAACTGAATGCTTTGGCATTGTCGGTAGTGATCTTTGTTGGTACCCTGAAACAGGTGATGATTCTTTCTTCAAAGAAATCCATGACAACTTTATCTATGGCCATGTTTGTTAGTATTGCTTCGACTCATTTGGTGAAATAATTGTAGTTGTAAGAATCCACTAATGACCATAGATTAAATTATCCTTGAATTCAACAATAAAATCAAAGCCCCATTGTTGGAAGGATGCTTTCACTACAACTGATTGAAGAGGGAGGGCTACTAGCTTCTAATTCCATGTGAAGAAATGACACAACTGACAACTTCTTACAAACTTATGCACATCTGAAAAGATATTTGACCAATAGTAACCACCTCATAAAATCTCATGGGAGGTAGTATTTGTTGCACGATGTCCTCCACATAGTCCCTTATGAAATTCATCCATTAAATGTTTTTCTTCCTCTAGGTCTACTCATCTGAGAATCAAACCATCCATATTTCTCCATTCAAGGCCCTTGTCAATGAAACAATACTTAGAGGCCTTTAATATTAAAGTTTTCTTCTTGTGATCCAGAAGGTGCCTTGGAGTTGTAAGGTTCTTGAGATAGAAAATGATATCTGTGTACCAATCATGATGTTTTGATTCTTCAATCACTACTAAATCATAGGGGACACATCATCCTGTAATCCAAGAGAAACTTCATTTCCTCCAGCGAACATTTACACTAAACCTCTTCCTTTGACCGATTTTGTGGGCATAACTTCCAAATCATATTCTTGAATCTTAGTCACCGACTTGCCTCTAGTTCCCAAACAATCCTATTGATCGTGTTACCCTCTTAATGGTAGTAACCTTTGGATATCCTTACAACGGTATCATCATGTACCTACCTGCACAAGATTTCAATCATCTTTGATCAATTTCAGACTCAATCCTTTCCATTCTCCAATTTGCAACATGATCCCAGAAGACAAAAGATGAACCATGATGTGCTTACTTCAGACACTTAGATACTCCTTGGTGATCCAGTCACTCCATTGATGCTCCATATGTAATATTTGTTTAGCTATGATGATATAATCCCCTGGCATGTCATGAAGTTGTGGTTACCTTTCGATGGTTCACTAAGATGTCATAACATATAAATTTTTCTCACTTGCATCGTGTTACCAAGGGAAACATGTTCTTGGTTAGAAGTATGCCCCTCTTCTAAGATGACTCATACTACTAGGTTTTTTAGACTACGTAGCACGAACCATATCCTAAGCACATTAAGCATTTTCCATTTTCCCAATGTCACTTGTTTCCATCCACATTAAAATAACATCTCGTCATGTATGGCTACCAAAAGGTCAAAAGGAAAGGTCGAAATCAAAAAATCATATGTCAAATAAAGCCATGAAGGCTAAAGAGTTGAAGAGCAAAGTCAATTAAAGTATAAACTAATTCACTATTGTCCCCCCCCCCTCAAGTCCTAAGAACAAAATGTTTATTTTAAGAAAAAAGGACTTAGAAAAAATCAAAGAAAATAAAGGGGAAGTGTGTGCAGACCAAAGTAGTAAAGACTCCTTATAGAAGGCAAACATGAAAAAGAATGCCTAGCTAAAATAAAGCTAGAGATAAAAAAGAAGCTAAAATGGCCTATGCATGTCTACAACTCTGAGAGTCATCACATGAACTTTCCCCTTCTCCCCTTTCATCAAATCTCACTAATTGCCTATCCACCTCCTAAAAAACTTAGGAAATATGGGTTTTCCTTAGGAGTGGACTTAATTAAAATTATTAACGATGTTTCCTTAGGTAAAACATTTTTTTTTTGTAAGTAAAGTTGTATTTCCTTAATTAATAAACAAACCAGTACAAATAACAAGGCTATCCACCTATTTTGCCATACATACGAAAATGAGAACAGGTGGCAAACTAGAATAAACAATCAGATCTGTGTTAAAGTTTAAGAGAAACTGAAAAACAAAATTTAGCCTAGATATAGCTATAATTGTAGTTATTCTGAACATGGATATATGACAACAAAAAATAAAAATTAAACTCTAGGAGAACCCGAATTTCCATCACCACTGAGAGATGGTGGCCATGTAGGATAAAACACATATGGTTGGCAGCAGGTTGGGCATCTGCGTTTGACAGGCTCGCTTGAAAGAGAGTCAAATAGAGCATCCAGGCGACGACTGAGGATATTTTGACGGTGGAGCTGGTCGACGACGTCTCTTCTCATGTCGAAGATGAACTGCAGGTGCTCTTCTGAGAAGATACATGGGTTGAGCATCTTTGGCGTTGAAGCTGCAATAGGTTGAGGCTCAATCTATGGTTGAGCTTCTTCCTAAATTATATCATCATGCAAAGAAGGAGGAATATCTTCCTCAACTTGGCAATTATCCATAGCTGAAGCGGGGACGACGTCCTAAGTCTGTCAGGTTTTTATGTGTTAAGGAGACTATAAGTTTGAGGCTAAGAAAAGAAGATATTTCAGAGTTTCTTGTGGAGGTACCAAAGGGAACTCTTCCTCGACGAAAACCATGTCACTGTCATCCTCCCTCCAATTTTGGTTAGAGTGAGGTAAATTCCCCAAGGATGGACCAACAGGGCTTGGGTTGGAGAGGGGAGGTGGCAAAGGAGAAAAGGAAGGGCTCGGTCGATGCTGTCTAGCCATGAAACTATAATATGACGGTCCATGTTTCGACTTGCCCTACTCACGCAACATTGTTATGGAAGGAGCATAATTGACAATCAGATAGGGAGGAGAGCAACGAAGGGAGAGAATACTATGAGGGGAGGAGAAAACCAACAACCACAACAGAACATAATGACAGGAGCCATGTCTTACCTTTGAAATAGTGTCTGAAATGGTAATGAGAAGTACAATAAATATCGATTTGACAACCCAAATCCACCTCTTACTAGTCCTATCAGGTCTCGACTCTCGCCTTGAGCAAACCATTAAGTCTCCCTCGCTGTGCAGGTGCACCACCATCCACATCAATTGAATGTTGAGCATGTTGAGGAGATGGGGAGGAGGGATGGAGGAAGGGGGTATTTACTTCCCTGGGCGCATGTGTGCCAATGGTCACTCCATCCGGGAGAGGACAATATTTGAGTGCAATCTCGATGCATTGAAGCAACAATGAAGGTGTCAGGAAGTAATGGGCATCGATCATGATATCCTCTTCTTGTGAAGAGACACCCTCATTCGCTAGTTTATCAACAATATTATTCGCTTCTCGTCGCACATGAGAGGGGATGAGGGTAAGATAAGTACATAGAAGAAAACATGAAGTGTCAAGAGGGCCAAGAAGATGCCATCTTGGAGAAACTTTTGTAGGATCAAACCCATTTATAATTTTGGTGGAAAGTGAGATAATCACTCGAGAATCCCCTTCAATAATTAAGTGATTCAAGTTTAGATTGGTGGCTAGTTGGATACCTCTTATGAGGCCCTAGAGCTCCAAAGTTGTTAGAGTGAAACTTGAGGTTTCCAACCAAGATGTATTTTATTTGGCCCGTGTAGTCCCGAAGGACTATACCAAATCTCATAGGACCAAGATTGCCCTTAAAAGCACCATCAAAGTTCATCTTGAGAAAGACAGGAGGGGGGAAATTCCAAGAGGTGGGGCTAGGGGAAAAGGAGTAGGGAAGCGGGGTGGTACTAGGGGGAGTACACAGTAAGTTCAACTTCCAGTTTGAAAGGATGAGGTTTTTTAGGGAATCACACGAGAGATCTTCCTGGGTCCAATGTTGGGAACATATGGTTTCATGTATATTTCCATAAATCTTTGACCAGATGTGGGAAGGGGGAGAGGTCTGGAAGTGAAAGATATGCTTGTTTCGTTCTTTCCATATCTGCCAGACGACAAAGCCCGGTAGCAGCTGCCATATCCTGTTTAAAATGGGGTTCTTGAAGGCAACAATTCCTCCATTCTCTATAGTATTTATGATATTGTCTCTTTCCCTATTGGTCTTCCTCATAATCTGAGAAGCATGATCCCATATCTCCACACAAATGGAGAATTGATTGAATATATTCTCCATTGACTCTTCCTGTTGCTGACAAAGATGTCGAATTGAGGGTCTAATGAATCCTTGTTTCCTAAGAATGTCCTAGGTAAGGATTCGATTTTGTACCATGATCCAAAAGAAAGTGGAGACCTTCGGCCACAATCTTGATCTCCAAATTATGTGCTATATGTTCTCTTTTGGTTGGATATGGAGATTTTCTTGGAGGATGTAAGCTTCTTTGATTGTGAAATTACCCAGGGGGAGTGTCCCCAACGAATAATATCTAATCCTTCCCTGATGCGAATCTTTCTTTGGGCAACAATAATATGCCATGGTCGTAAGTCACAATCAATAGAGATGTTGAGGTCATGAGGAAGAGTTTTCCAGATATGCCAAGGGGGATGAAGTGAACAATTTAGTCGAAGGTCCTATACCTTGAGGGGCTCTAGTTGTTGCATGTGGTTTTGTATGTGGCACATGCTACCCAAGGAGTGCAATGGAGGTAACTCTTGCCACGAGTTCATCCAAAATAGAGCATTCTGTCCATTTCGGATTTCCCAGAATGCATGCTCTTGGATGAGAGGGTGATTACGCCAGGCCGCATTCCAAATATTTGAACCTTGGATCCAATCATTGAATCTAATAAGTTGTGCCTCATTGATATTGGGAGCATATTTTTGCTTCCATTGATTAACCCATAATTTAGATGGATACTTGAGCCAGAACCAACATATTTTAGCTCCTGTAATGCTATTAATCCTACCAGGGTCCCTAAGTCCAAGTCCCCCAATAGACTTTGTCTTGCAATCTTTCTCCCAGCTAACAAGAGCCCATTTCTTTTCTGGATCATGACCATGCCAAAGGAATTTTCGCTGAAGATTTCATATGGTTTTAATAATTGTTTGCGAAGCCGCCAGGGCTGAGAAGAGGTAGGTAGGGATGGCTTGGAGTACTGATTTGATAAGAACTAGTTTAGCGGCTAGATTGAGGGTATAGAAAGTCAAAGAATGAAGACGATTAGAAAGATAGAGGAGAAGGGAATCCCAAGATATGTTTTGTGCAGTCGATTCAGATAAGGAAATGCCTAGGTAGTTGGACATAAGGGAGCTCCTGGGTATACCTAGAAGTCGAGAAAGGTGTCGTTGGACATCATGAGGAGTGTTGAAAAAGAACAGTTGGGATTTATCCAAGTTAAAATTTGTGCCAGAGGATTAACTCAAGTCCGAGAGGATAGACTTAAGTTTGATGGCTTCCTGTGCGGTAGGAGTGTTCATCAACATAGTGTCATCCACAAATTGGCTATGGGAGGTGGCAGGTTGTAGACCATGTAAAGGGAGACCCTAAAGAGATCCCTCCTCTATAGAAGTTGTGATATAGCATCCCAATCCTTCTGCCATGATGAAAAAGATAAAAGGGGAGAGGGGGTCCCCTTGACAGATTATTTTGGAGGGAGAGAAAGGTTGGGAGGGTACACCATTAACAATGATAGAAAAGAAAGCAGAAGAAGTGAGTTTCATTATCCATTGGATCCAATCCCTGTTAAAACCAAAAGCCGAAAGAAGGGAATTCCTGTACTGCCAACTGAGGCAATCAAAAGCCTTGGATAGATCAAGCTTAATGATCATACCTGGGGTGCAGGTGGATTTAAGAGAGTGGATCACTTCGTGGACCAAGATGACAATGTCCATGATTTGGCACCCATTAACGCAACCGGACTGCTCCTTGGAAATGATGAAAGGGAGAATGGGTTTTAGTCAAGGAGAAATGACTTTAGCAATGATCTTGTAGATTAAATTGCAAATCACAATGGGTCGGAATTGCTTCAGATGAGTGACTCGTTCTTCCTTTGGAATTAGGGTGAGAAAAGTAGCATTAAGGGTTGAGATCACTTGCCCCGAAGTCCTGGAGGCCTCCACAAGTTTCCATACCTCTTCCCTTATCATCGACCAACAATAGTGGAAGAAGTCTCTTGTGAATCCATCTGAACTTGGTGCCTTTCCCAGGGGAATTTCCTTGACTACCCGATCCACCTCTTCAAGCATAATTGGCCTCATTAGGGCTTGATTTTGCTTCGGTGTAATGAGGGCTTGGATGTGTTGGATTACTCTGTTGATGGACGAGGTGCGATTAATGGATGACTCCAATAGAAAGTTCCTTATAGTAGTTTACCAGCTCGGATTCTAATCCATCATGATCCATAATTAGGTTGCCTTGTTCATCTTTTAGCTTTGTGATATGAGTAATGTATCATATGTGCACCATGGACTAGTGACAACATTTTGTATTCTTTTCCCCTTCCTTGAGCCATTGCACTCTGGATTTTTGTTTCCATAATATTTTCTCATGCTTGTGTCGTTCCTCGAGTTGTTGTCTCAACAGTTCCTCTTCCTAGCATAAATCATCTGAGTGTCCTTACAAAATGGATTCATGTTGGATTTCTTCCAGACGTTGTTCCAAAGTCCTCTGCGCTTGAAATATATTTCCAAAAATGTTCTTGTTGCAATCTCGAAGCTGCTGCTTGAAGTTCTTCAGTATTTATTGGAATCTGTACATTAGTGAGCCATGTGAGATTTATGCACTCATCCATCAGGTTTGAGAGAGCTCTGGGAAGTTGGGATGATTTAGCCAAAAAAATTCAAATCGAAATGGTTTATATTTGGGTGTGGCTATTGTGTCGATCCACAGTTGCACTAGCCAATGACCAGAACCCGACTTTGGGAGGATGCTTGCTTCACTTGAGGGTCACTCAAGCATCAGGGTCTCTGAAATGAGAAAACGATCTAGTCTGCAAGTAGTTTGTTGGGCTACAAATAGTTTTTAGATCAAGTGAAGGTGTCATTCCTGGATTCTATATCAATTAGATTTAGATGATCAATGAGATCTCGGAAATTACCACTATCTTGTTCAAGTTTCCTTGAACCCCCTCTCTTTTCTTCAAGTGTGAGGATGATGTTAAAATCTCCTCTTATAATCCAATTCTTTTGTCCTATTATTACACAAGTTGTAAGTTGGGCAAAGCCCAACCCAACCACCAAATGGCGAAAACTAAGAGAGCACCTACCCACTGTCACCTTAGATAGGTGTTCTCGTCACTTTAGAGATGAAGTGGCTACCTCAAGGGGGGAATATCGGTGACCCTGGGGGAAATGAGATGGAAATTGTGATGTATGAATGATTTCCCCTATAGGTCAAATTTCTATGTGTGGAGAAGGGCTTGAGTAAGGTCTTGATGGTAGCCAAGGGTTTCCAAGAAGTAGTAGACCTTGCAAATGTTGATTGTACCTTCCTAAGACACAAGAAAAACAACGATACAAGCCAAAGTATATGATGGACAAGCAAGTTAATCTTGTTGTCCCTAATTGCAGCAGTTATTAGCAATATATATATCAACAATGAAAATGATAATGAATGTTGCAAGCAATTTGCTAATAGTCTAGTTGAAAGAGCAAGAGATAAACTAGAAACAACTAGATTAGTTCAAGTAAGATAGCATTAGACTCTGGAAATGAAAGAAGGTTGTAATAAAAGGTGTTTGTAGAATTTTTTTGCAGCATTATGGCTGAAGAAAACTTGTTTTTACATCAGTAAATTCAACCATAAAAAATCACAAAGAATCCACCCAAAAGTTGCGCTAGACTAAGTAGATAAAGGTGGAAAACTGTTAGCTAATTTTGACAACTGAAAAGCAAGTTATAAGTGAAAGAGTGTTAGGTTTTCTGCAGCCCTAATGATTGAAGATGAAAGTTTATAAAAATAGAAAGAAATACCCCTTTAGAGGGGATGCCCTAGTGGCTAAGAGGTGCTCTAGGCACAAGGAGCAAAACCCAGATTGTAGAAAGTTGAAATGACCGAAAATCATGTTTCCCAATGCAACTATTTATTTCTCCAATGCAAAATATTTAGATCAGTGCCTTTAAAATTGGATAAATGGAGTCTTAGAATATAAAGAGTTATATCAACAAAGACCTTAGGGGTGTATGCCCTTTTACTTCCTAGGGTATGCCAACCAAACGTAGGGTAAATCTAAGAGGATATACACAATTGTATTCCTCCTAGCAACCCTTGCAAAACAACTTGTAAAATTTAGAAAATTAGATGAATATTAATGGAGGTTGTATCCAACATACTCCTGGTAGGGTTTCAAATAACCATAACCAAGAAATAGCAAGAAATAACTAACAATGCAGATTTTTCCTTACCAATTCCAAGAGAGAGAGAGATCAAACCCTAGTTTCACCAAGCAAATTCACCATAAGCATCAAGAGAACAATCATCCTGTCAGGAAATGCAGGGAACTTCCAAACTAATCCTATCAGAAGAGAAGAAGAATTAAATCAAGAAAGAAAATGACACAAGCAATTGTTGGCAAATGTTTAACAGGTAGCGTATGCTTGTCATTGATGGCAAGTACAACAATGAAGATGGCAGGATCAAAGTGTGCATCGATGGAAAAACAGGAACAATGTAATCTCGGGAGGAACAGCATCGAGGAGAACGCGCACAACAAAGCTCAATATACAGGAGTTTGCAGAGGAGAAGGAAGACAAAGGTTGAGGCCATTGAGAACTTGTAATTCTTCCAAGGTTGGGAGGAAAGTGTGCAAAGCTCAGGAGGGAGCACAGCCGTCGTCAGATCGACTGAAGAAGAGGATCTGGACCGTTGGTTTCTACGTCTAGGAGGAGCTCAGGAGAAGCCTACAGGAGGGAGAGATCGAGAGCCATTGGATCTCATTCAGAAATCTCGTCAGCCATCAGATCGGACAGGAGTTGCACGAGGTTTACCATCGGGAAAAGCTAAGGTGAAATCCCGAAAGGAGGGTTGACTCATCGGGGTTTCACATATCAGGCATCTTGTGAGCCAATGCATTGCGGCATTGAAAAGCTTGAAACCCCGACGAGTGGTAAGACTACGGTCACGAGGATAACGGTCATATGGGCCAGGAGCCTAACCAGGAGAGCTAGTGCGTAAAGAGTGCGTCGGGATTCGAGGGATCGTGAATCCTGAGGACATACATGTTTCGACATTGGAAAGTCCGAAACCCTGATGAGGAGGCTTGGCTGTGGTCATATAGGGGGAGTTCATGTGGACCACGAGCTCAGCCGGAGGGCTAATTGAAGCTAGAGGCGTCAGAACTGAGCGCAGGGTCCGACCACCGTTGGATCGAGGAAAACCTGCACGTTCTTTAAAGTGAAAGGAGAAGTGAGCGTAATCTCAATATGAAAAATATCGGTGTAATATGAGCCGTCAAATCAAGATCACATCTGAACCATTGATCGGAGTTTCGAGGATCGCATGTTGGAAATGTCAAAGAAACAATGCAACAGGAATCTCGATTTATCGATATGAAAAATCCCAGCATAATCTGAGCCACTAAATCAAGATCACATCTGAACCATCGACCTGACTGACGTCAGCAGACCACATCAGCTAGGAACACATGGCACAACCAGGTAATGACAAGTGTCAGACTGATTCAACATTTCAGGCACATGTGAGTCACGAATCAGAGTGACACGTGCCAGTATTCAACACGTGTCAATCCACGTGTGACGTCAGCAGATGGACACCTTGTCGGAGTTTCGGGGATCGAGAGTTGGAGATGTCAAAGTTTTTTAACATCAGGAATCCCGATATCGTGATATGTGAAATCGCGATGTAATCTGAGCCATCAGATTAAGGTTAAATCTGGACCGTTGATTCCAGTCTTTGTCGGAGTTTCGAGGATCGAGAGTTAGACATGTCAAAGAAAATTGACATCAGGAATCTCGATATCGCGATAGGTGAAATCATGATATAATCTGAACCGTCAGATCAAGTGTTGATCGGAGGGATAATGTAGCACGACATAGTATAACTGCCAGAAACCACTGATGGTTTCAGCCAGAGGACTTCTGAACCGTCAGATCAAGTGTTGATTGGAGGGATAATGTAGCACGACATAGTATAACTGCCAGAAACCACTGATGGTTTCAGCCAGAGGACTCAAAGACACTTGGGGATGATTGACAGAGAAGGTGAAGAGCCTATGAGAATATTCAAGAGGGATGAAGATGTTCGTGAAGGCGATTAACAACTGGATGGGAATTGAGGCCTGTAACTGAAACAGAGAAAGTGAGTTCGACTATCACAGAGAAGACGAAGAGTCTCAAACTGTCAGAGAGGCCGAGGAATCTCAGTATAACATATAGTGATGCTGGACACGTGGGGCAAACCGCCAGAGAAGCTGAAGAGTCACGATGATGATCAGACAGAGCACTCGAGAGGTGGAGGATAATAGCGCGGATTCAGCATGCAGAGGCATTGCGAACATTGCATGCACAAGGTGCACAGAAGCTATATATACACGGTACAAAGAAGAGAAGGGTTGTCGTTGCTGTTAGAGTTGCTGTGGTCGCCGTGTAGAAGGATTGAAGTGTGAGCAAGGAGGCAGAGCACATAAGTAGAAATGCACAGAAGAGGAACTATGCAGTGAATTGACATGGCGCACAGAGCATAAAAAGTAGAAGAACAGACAGCGCAAGTCATGTGTGCAGGAAGGCAATGAGGCAGACAGAGTAAAGAAATGTAGCAGAATAGTAATGAGTCTGGTAAGCCATTGTTGAACATCTTATCACTGTAATAAGTTTCAATAGCAAAGATTAATATTTCAGGGTGGTTGGGAGGTGCTCAGGAGGAATGTTGTCCTCATAGGTTCAAGTGGGTGCTTGAACACAGGGAGTTGTAGCTTCCATCTGGTTGCATCCAGAGAAACCAGGGTGGCAGGGTGGTGCAAGGGAGAACTCTTGTTCTCTGTTATACAAGTTGGTGCCTGTATGATTGGAAGTTGGTGCTTCCATCCAGTTTGTGCTGGAAACACTCAAGGAGTTGGTGCTTCCTTCTAGTTGGTGCTAGAGAAACCAGGGAATTGGTGCTTCCTTCTAGTTGGTGCTAGAGAAACTAGGGAGTTGGTGCTTCCTTCTAGTGGGTGCTAGAGAAAACAAAGAGTTGGTGCTCTCAG
>CBVK0100135815.1:0-14214 GCA_900067695.1 Picea abies
CTCTTCCGATCTCACGGTGTAGCTTTGCCTCCTCTTTGTCCATCTTCTTTGTCTCCTCCTCGTCCTAGCGAGCCAGATCCATTTTCTTCAGAGGCATTTTCCTCCTCATCAGTCTCTATATCTTGGACTTCATCCTGCTTCTTCTTTTTCGTCATCCCACTGGATTGTCCGACATTCTAAACCTGGATGAATAGGGGGCTTCCTATGGTGTCATTGTTAGAGAGTTATGCATCAGCGATAGGTACAAGGAGGTCCTTTGGCCACTCCTTTGTGATATTCTCCATGTCTTCATCTATTAGCTTGTAGTATGACTATAGTTCTTCCTTGCTCTCATCTCTATGAGAAGTGATATAGATAAAATGTGGATCTGCGTGGACCTTTGCTATTGGTCTTGTTATCTCCTCAAAGAAATTGATGGAAATTATGCTTTTGAGGTGATAAGTTGTGGTCCAAAATTTATTTCTAAATTTGTGTAGGTAGGTTAGAGAGTCTATTTTCTGCAAATAAGATCAGAAAGAATTTTTTATTTGGTTTGGTTACGAAAAAGTCAGAATATCAGGTTTCGGTGGTTTAGGCGAGCCTGAAATGTGCTCATTAACCACTGAAAGATTTTGTTCCTGGTAGTTAAGAGGGAAAATCAAAAGTGCAGTTAACTACCGAAAATCTTTCAATAGGAAAAATGAAAAGCCCGTGCTTTCTCACGAGCCAGGTGTCAATTGGCACAGTGATGGAAAAGTAACTGTCAAAAGCTCATACAAGGTGGAAAGGTATGGACATTCTGGTTATATCTATCCATAAAATTGAGATCCTGTCATCCTTTCAACTGCATCTGTCTTTTCAAAATTAAGACATGGCGATGATACAAAAATTCATGCATGTTGTCACGTAGCCTCTCACCATTTCTATTCATGAGTACACAATCCATCATGACCTCATTAAATCTCTCATTTAATCTTCATTCATTATGAATTTGAATTCAGGAGTTATTGGGATAATCGTGAGTCCGTGATTTCATCAAACAAACGCATCTCTAGAGATCATAATCTCATTTCCCATGGTGATCGTTGACCACAGTTAAAGTCCATCAAATCACTCTCAAGCCAATTAAGCCAGGTCGATTCATCATGCAAGTTCAAAACCCCTCTTGTTTCAGTTTGAATGAATATCCCACCAAAACTCGACATTTTCAGCATGCTCTCAGTCAGTTTGTTGCCTAAACTCGGTTAGTGTTTGAGTTTGGCGATCTGAATTCTTTGTCACCCTGTCTCGTTTGCTCTTCCATGATCCATACTCTCTATCATCCTAAATCCTAGAGTCTTTGTCTCCCTAGCACCCAGTTTTCCTTAATCATAGGTAAAGTCAGCAATTACCAATGCCGAAAGCAGGGCTAGTTCTGAGGGATGAAGTAGATGGGGTTTGGTACCTTGAGGTGCACCCTAAGGTGGATGAGTTCTTCAAATAGACTGGAGTGTATACCTATTGTGAAAAACTAGAAAATTTTCATCAATAGGTGTCTGAGACTTTTTCCAACTCGTATGATGGGAGAACAACAACAGTGGGAAAGGAATAGTTTGTGGTTGATGAGGCAGCCATAGCTGAGTTCACAGGTCTTCCCAGAACAGGTGATTGTTGGTTCAAATCAATGGTACCTTCAAACATTGAGTTTAGATCCTACCTATACCCTCTGCAAAAAGATCTTACATGGAAAAAAGAAATACCAATGTTTTATCTAGAACCTAAATGGAAATCTCTCTTGAAGGCTATCTTTGTTTATATCACCTATGAAGGTAGATACAACAGAGTCATGTTCTACCACTTCAAGCTTCTAAATCATTTCACAGGAAGATCACCCATCAATTTACCATTTTACTTGCACAAAGCCCTCACGAAAATGTCTAAATAGGTCAAGGAAAAGCCCACTAAGGTGGCAACCAGATTGTCTCATCAAGGACTCATTACTCTTATTGTCAAAGAGTCATTGAAGAAAAGGAATGTAGATTGGAACTATTTCCTCTTCTGGAATGAATTCTAGACCGATTGGCAACATCAGGAGAAGGGTAAAAAGGTTGCCACTAAGAAGACTATTACTCCTAAAAGAAGTCATAGAAAATGGAAGGGTATCTCACCACCAAGAGATCTGATAGAATCATCCTCTGTTAGAAAGAAAGGAATCAAAATAAAGTTACAGTTTGAGGGTGAGTAGTCGAAGGATACTGCTACAGGAAGTAATCTTTTAAACCTACCCTATAGTGATTCAGATCCAGAACAAGAGTTAGCAGAGACATAGGGTAATGTACAGGCTAGACAAGTTGCAGGTGATTGTCCCAATTTACCTTCAGGAACTCCTCCAGAGGCACACAGTTCACCAGTGG
The DNA here is from genome assembly GCA_900067695.1 of Picea abies. NCBI lineage: Eukaryota > Viridiplantae > Streptophyta > Pinopsida > Pinales > Pinaceae > Picea > Picea abies. The sequence continues at coordinate 2,373 of CBVK0100135815.1, forward strand.
AAAAATCCTCTTCAAGTAAGCCTAAAGCATCTAGGGCATGAAAAATCAATAAACTCCTGCAACAAGTCTACGAAATGGAAGTCTATTAAAAAATCCAATACAGACTTAACTGAAAGAAATGAAGAGCTTTTTAAAATAAACCAAACCCTGAAAGAGAAGCATGACAAGATCAAAGACAGGAACAGGGTATTGATCAGGGAGAACATGAAGCTGTACAAACAGCTTAGAATTTTGAGGTTTAAATTAAAAGAGTCTCAATCATCAGCACAGGAGAAAACTGGTTTGGAGACTCTAGCTAACTTAGCTACAACCATGGTAGACACACCAGAGCCTTCCACACAACCATTTGAATTTCGCAGATCTACACGAACAAGGGATGCATCGTCCAAAAGACCTTGAACATCAAGCAAGGAATCAAGGTAATCATTTTTGAAATTTTTCAAATTTTCTCAAAGCTGAAGTTTCGGTGGTTTAGGCGAATAGGACGACTATTCATTAACCACCAAAAACAGATCTTTCGATAGATAATCCACTCAGGAGCCTTCTAGGTTAACCACCTAAAGCCTGTCACTACCATAATGATTGAGTTTTTGCACAGATCAAGGTTTTTTGAATTGGAATGGTTTGAAACCTCTTCGAATGGACATTTGATGAATTTTCAAGTCAGATCCAATAGCTATTTTTGATGGATAATGGAAATAAGAGTTGTTTCAAACGTTTTTGGTACCTTTGACAAAGGCAGAAAATCAGGATGCTTACTCACATCAACAGATTCGAATTTGTATCTCTTGGTGGAGTCATCACTCAGCCTTGGAAGGCTATCCTGCACTGCACCATTACTCAACAAGAGATGAAGACCATGAAATCTGGGATTGACCTCATTTTTGGGGATCATTCCATATCTTTTGCAAACTAAATTTTGACTTTCTATCTTTAGCATATTTGATCCATACTTTTAGGATCTCAAAACTGCATTGTAAAGATATAAAGCTAAAGGTAGAATAGGAACTAGAGGTTCGACTTTGGAGACTTTTTCATGTTATGTACTCAAACTTAAGGAATCCCAGAAGGAATCCCAGAAGCCTAAGCTAAAATAAAAATTGGGTCAGCATGATATTGTTCAGCTACCTAACAATTATATACCTTGAGGTTTGGTACCTCTCGAAAATCTTTTCGATCACAATGATGTTCCCTACAAGCCAGACAAAAAGGAGAAAGATCCAGCTGTTCATGAGCACAACATAGGGGGCGAAAGCCAACCTAAATTCATAAATCTATCCTCTGAATTGATTGTTGATCAGAATTCTGAATATTGCAGCGTTTTGAAAGAATTTTTTGATGTTTTTTCTTGGAAATATAGTGATCTAAAGACTTATGACACTGATATTATTCAACACAAGATCCCTCTTGAGAAAGACACCATCCCTTTCAAACAAAATCTCAGACCTATCAGTCCTCTTCTTTTGCCTATGATTGAAAGAGAAATAAAAAAGCTTCTCGATGCCAAGATCATAATCCCTTTGAGATACTCCAAATGGATTGCAAATCTAGTAATAGTGAGAAAGAAAAATGGTGAGGTCAGGTTATGTGTGGACTTTAGAAACCTAAACAGATGCTCTAAGAAAGACAACTATCCCCTACCTAAAATGGAACATTTGCTGCAAAGGATTTCAGGGGCTACTGTCATGTCTTTCCTATATGGTTTTTCCAGCTATAACCACATTTCTGTCAATCCTGATGACCAAGAGAAGACTACATTTACTACTCCTTGGGGTACCTTTATGTACACCAAGATTCCATTTAGATTAATGAATGTTGGGGCCACGTTTCAAAGGGCCATGGACATATCTTTCATGGGTGAGAAGGACAAGTTTTTCCTCATATATCTTGATGACATCACAGTTTATTCTAGCATTCATGAGGAGCATCTAAAGCATTTAAAAAGAGTGTTCTTGAAATGCAGGCAGTTCAGAATCTCATTGAATCCCAAAACGTCCCAGTTTTCTCTCAAGAAAAGTAAGCTCTTAGGCCACATTGTCTCAGCATAAGGTGTAAATATTGATCCAACTCGAGTGGAAGCAATTGAGAAGTTGTCCTTGCCAAGGTCAAAAAAGGATATTCAATCGTTTCTTTGCAAGATCAATTTTGTTAGAAGATTTGTGCCAAATTTTGCCGAGTTAGTAAAACACATAACATGTATGCTGAAAAATGGGTCTAATATAAAATTGACAGACAATGTAAGGAATTCATTTCAGGATATCAAATAGGCTATCATGGAATCCCCGAATCTGATCAGTCTAGATTACAGTAAGATTTTCTACATTTTTTCCTTTGCTTCTTACGACACCATGGCAACAGTCCTACTACAGAAAGATGATGGCAATTTGGATCACCCAGTCGCTTTCTTCATCAAAAGACTCAGAGATGCTGAACTAAGGTATGATCCTATTGAAAAACAAGCCCATTCTCTCATAAAATCTTTAAAAGCCTTCAGAATTTATATCCTCCACTCAAAAGTTATTGCATATGTTCCTTCACCCTCCGTGAAAGATGTTTTGACTCAACCTGATATTGATGGGAAGAGAGCTAAATGGATTGAAAAGTTGATTGAGTTCAACATTGAAGTAAAGCCCACAAAATTGGTAAAATACCAGGGCCTTGCTAAGATTTTAATGGAGGAAAATCCTGAGCTGTTGGACATAAATTTCATAGGAGAAAATTCAGTGAATTTGTAGACGGAGCTGGTAGTAGATGGACAACATAGAAATCAACAAGTGGTAGAGCACTTGTCTTCTTGTGAATGGTACTCAGGTATTATACATTTTTTGCAAAAGATAGAAGTTCCTCCTGAACTCAGTATGACTCAAGCCCAATCCCTTAAGCTCAGAGCCATCAAATTCTACATTTACAATAATCTGTTATATTGGAAAGACCCTGCTAGTTTGCTTCTCAGATGTTTAGACAAAGAAGAGTCAGTGGAAGTTACACATCAGTTTCATTCAAGTGTTTATGGAGGTCATCATCACTAGAAGACCACTGTTCATAAAATTCTGAGGACTGGATACTATTGGCCTTTCCTTTTCTCAAATGTGTGTGCCTTTGTCAAATCTTGTGACAAATGTCAAAGATTTACGGGAAAATAACAGCTAAAATATTTACCCCTGAGACCTATAGTGGTGAATGGCCCTTTCTAGCAGTGGGGTTTAGATTTTATAGGTGAGATAAATCCTTCTTCTAGTGGTCAACATAAGTGGATCTTAGTAGCCACAAATTATTTTACAAAATGGATAGAGGCAATTCCCACCCGGAATGCCACTCACCAGGTTTTCATGAAGTTTCTTTATGAAAATATCTTGAGCAGATTCAGCTGTCCCAAAAGGCTGGTAACAAATAATGCAACAATGTTCAAAGCAGGGGCATTGGTAGACATGTGTGAATCAATGGGCATCCAGTTGGTACATTTGACCCCCTACTACCCTCAAGGTAATGGCCTAGACGAATCATCCAATAAGAGCTTAATCAAAATCATTAGAAAACTATTAGAGGAAAACAAAAAGAATTGTGATTCTAAACTGAAATTCGCTCTGTGGGTAGACAAAGTAACTATCAAAATGTCCATAGGAACCTCTCCATTCAAATTGGTCTATGGGACTGATGCCATTTTTCTTGTTCAGTTAATTTTGCCAGTGGCTAGATTCTTTCAGGAAGAACAAACTGAGTCAAATGATATGGTAAGAAGAATGTTTGATTTGGTGGAAATGCAACAGACCCGCAAACAGTTAGTGGACAGATCAGAGGCTCATCAAAAGAAGATCAAAGATACTTTTGATAGAAAGGCAAAGGTGGATAATTTTCAGGTTGGTGACTGGGTTCTAAAATGGGATGCTCTTAGACAGGATAAAGGCAAGCATAACAAGTTCAATTCTTTGTGAACCGGTCCTTTCATGATAACCCAAGTACAAAATAACAACACATTCATTCTGTAGAATATGGGAGGTGAAGAAATGTTCGGTGGCCTAGTAAACGGGCGATTTTTGAAACTCTATTTTGTCTAAGGCTTTGAAGCATAGACACTGCAATTTTAGTTTTAGTATTTATTTTTACAAAATAACTCCATGCCCAATGGAAACACTAGTAGATAGTTTTTAGTTTTCTTTTCAGGAAAGGCATTGGTTCTGTGGTTCTTGAAACCTCACAGGGAGGTGTTCATCCCCAATAGGAGATAGTGTTATCTTCTCAAATAAATTGATGGAAATTATGCTTTTGAGGTGATAGGTTGTGGTCCAAAATTTATTTCTATATTTGTGTAGGTACGTTAGAGAGTCTATTTTCAACAAATAAACTTAGAAATAATTTTTTATTTGGTTTGGTCAAGAAAAAGTCAGAATCTCAGGTTTTGGTGGTTTAGGCAAGCCTGAAACGTGCTCATTAACCACTGAAATATTTTGTTCCCAGTAGTTAAGAGGGAAAATCAAAAGTGCGGTTAACTATCGAAAACCTTTCAACAGGAAAAATGAAAAGGCCATGCTTTCGCACGAGCCAGGTGTCAATTGGCGCAATGATGTAAATGCAACTGTCGAAAGCTCATACAAGGTGGCAAGGTATGCACGTTCTGGTTATATCTATCCATAAAATTGAGATCATGTCATCCTTTCAATTGCATCTGTCTTTTCAAAATTAAGACACGGCGATGATACAGAAATTCATGCATGTTGTCACGTAGCCTCTCACCATTTCCATTCATGAGTACACAATCCATCATGACCCCGTTAAATCTCTCATTCAATCTTCATTCACTATGAATTTGAATTCAGGAGTTATTGGGATAATCGTGAGTCCGTGATTTCATCAAACAAACGCGTCTCTAGAGATCATAATCCCGTTTCCCATGGTGATTGTCGAGCACAGTTAGAGTCCAGCAAATCACTCTCAAGCCAATTAAGCCAGGTTGATTCATCAGGCAAGTTCAAAGCCCCTCTTGTTTCAGTTTGAATGAATATCCCACCGAAACTTGAAATTTTCGGCATGCTCTCAGTCAGTTCATTGCCTAAAATCGGTTAGGGTTTGAGTTTGGTGATCTGATTTCTATGTCACCCTATCCCATTTTCTCTTCCATGAGTCATACTCTTCATCATCCTAAATCCTAGAGTCTTTGTCTCCCTGGCACCCAATTTTCCTTAATCATAGGTACAGTCAGCAATTACCAATGCCAAAAGTAGGTCCAGTTCTGTGGGCTGAAGTAGATGGGGTTTGGTACCTTAAGGCGCACCCTGAGGTGGTTGAGTTCTTCAAACAGACTAGAGTGTATACCTATTGTGAAAAACTAGCATATTTTCATCAACAGGTGTCCAAGACTTTTTCCAGCTCGTATGATGGGAGAAAAACAACAGTGGGAAAAGAACAGTTTGTGGTTGATGAGGCAGCCATAGCTGAGTTCACAGGTCTTCCCAGAATAGGTGATTGTTTGTTCAAATCAACGGTACCTTCAAACATTGAGTTTAGATCCTACCTACAACCTCTGCATAAAGATCTTACATGGAAAAAAGAAATACCAATGTCTTATCTAGAACCTAAATGGAAATCTCTCTTGAAGGCTATCTTTGTTTATATCACCTATGAAGGTAGATACAACAGAGTCATGTTCTCCCACTTCAAGCTTCTAAATCATTTCACAGGAATATCTCCCATCAATTTACCATTTTACTTGCACAAAGCCCTCACGAAAATGTCTAAATAGGTCAAGGCCAAGCCCACTAAGGTGGCAAGTAGATTGTCTCATCAAGGACTCATTACTCTTATTGTCAAAGAGTCATTGAAGAAAAGGCAGGTATATTGGAACTATTTCCTCTTCTAGAATGAATTCCAGACCGATTGGCAACAACAGGAGAAGGGTAAAAAGGCTGCCACTAAGAAGACTATTAATCCTAAAAGCAACCATAGAAAATAGAAGGGTATCTCACCACCAAGAGATCTGATAGAATCATCCTCTGTTGAAAAGAAAGGAATCAAAATAAAGTTACAGTTTGAGGGTGAGTATTCCAAGGATCCTGCTACAAGCTACATGAAGTAATCCTTTAAACCTACCCTATAGTGATTCAGAGCCAGAACAAGAGTTAGTAGAGACACAGGGTAATGTACAGGCTAGGTAAGTTGTAGGTGATCGTCCCAATTTACCTTCACCAACTCCTCCAGAGGCACACAGTCCACCAGTGGAAAAATCCTCTTCAAGTAAGCCTAAAGAATCTAGGACACAAAAAATCAATAAACTCCTGCAACAAGTCTACGAAATGGAAGTCTTGGAAAACGTTATTAAAAAAGCTAATATAGACTTGACTGAAAGAAATGCAGAGCTTTTTAAAATAAACCAAACCCTGAAAGAGAAGCATGACAAGATCAAAGATAGGAACAGGGTATTGATCAGGGAGAACATGAATCTGTACAGACAACTTAGAATTTTGAAGTTGAAATTAAAAGAGTCTCAATCACCAGCACAAGAGAAAACCGGTTTGGAGACTCTAGATAAATTATCTACAACCATGGTAGACACACCAGAGCCTTCCACACAACCAGTTGAAGTTCGCAGATCTACACAAACAAGGGTTGCATCATCCAAAAGACCTTGAACATCAAGCAAGGAATCAAGGTAATCATTTTTGCAAATTTTGGAATTTTCTCAAAGCTGATGTTTCAGTGGTTTAGGCAAACAGGATGACTGTTCATTAACCACCGAAAATAGATCTTTCGTTAGATAATCCACTCAGGAGCCTTCTAGGTTAACCACCGAAAGACTGTCACTGCCAGAATGATCGAGTTTTTGAACAGATTGAAGTTTTTTGAATTGGAATGGTTTGAAACCTCTTTGAATGGACATTTGATGAATTTTCAAGTCAGATCCAATAGCTATTTTTGACGGATAATGGAAAGAAGAGTTGTTTCAAAAAATTTTGGTACCTTTGACAAAGGCAGAAAATCAGGATGCTTACTCACATCAACAGATTTGAATTTGTATCTCTTGGAGGATTCATCACTCAGCCTTGGAAGGCTATCCTGCACTACACCATTACTCAACAAGAGATGAAGACCATGAAATATGGGATTAACCTCATTTTCGGGGATCATTCCATATATTTTGCAAACTAAATTTTGACTTTCTATCTTTAGCATATTTGATCCATACTTTTAGGATCTCAAAACTGCATTGTAAAGCTATAAAGCTAAAGGTAGAATAGGAACTAGAGGTTCGACTTTGGAGACTTTTTCATGTTATGTACTCAAACTTGTCATTTTCATATGAAGTAATACAATCTTCTTTTGCCATAACTTGTTCAAATTTCATCTTTTTATCTATTATGTACCTGCACCTGGATATTATATTCATGATGTTATTCTTGTTTATTCCTAATAACTATCATCTTATCATTTCATTCATAAGTTAAACTTTGCAAGTATTTCGGTGATTATTGTAATTGGTCATTCATATATGCTTTATATGTGATTCTGATGATATAATAGTTATTTCTCCATACATCCCTTTATTTGTATACTCTCTGAACATTTGTGGTTGAAAGCCTTGTCCATCTAAATGTGTTCATGCATGTTTTGAGTAGAAATGATTCAGTCCTCCGACTTGATCCAAACCCACACTTTTTATTGAGAAAACAGTTAACAAAAGATCAAGTTACCAGGCATCTCTAACTTACAACCTAAGAGAGTTTTCTAGAGTGATAACATGTCTATAATGGTGCAATGTGTGTGGTGTCATGTGCGGAAATGACTCAATGGCAACCTTAAATTTTTTATAATATGCATGGAACATAGCATTGGACTTCCATTGCTTCGTCATGTCATTGGTGTACCAAAACGTTGAAAACCTAGTGTCCAATGGCTCTGATGGTTCAATCTTCGAAAAGGTGGCTCCTTCAGGTATTTTTCAAGCGAAAAATGTGATCAAAATGATCAACCAATTGAAGTGGAATTCATATCCCAAATCCCGGGCTTCGCAGAAATCATTCTCTAGTTCATTGATGAGGTAACTCACCCAGTTCATCTGCATGCACTCCACACATTTTCTTGCGAGGTCCACCATGAACCTGATGACCTGTGTGGGGTGTTTCTTTATTACGATCTTTCCATCTATGATTTGGAAAGTGAGGCACACTGCACCATCCTGTATAGAAGCTACCCTGTAACCTCTCTTTCCTTTTTGGACTTCTCCATAAGCTTCCTTGATGCGTTGTCCCAGGGAGTGGTCTGAGGCCTTCCCTAGATAAAACTATTGAGGGTTAGGTCCCTTCATTCTTATGCCTGTAATTTGGTGGATCAGTATCGGATCCACAATAATTGTTTAGTTGAGCCACAGGTATCTTCCATGATAGCACAACAAGAGGAGTTTAACGGAAGTTTTAACCTCTTGGTGATGACCAAAATGGGGAATCTTCATCACATTCAGCATAGTGGACTGCGTCAGTCCCTTAATCCATGGTTGCAAGATGAGGCAAGTCTTATTCCCAGTTGACTTCATCAAGTAGCGGTGGGGCACTAGCATAACATAGTTCTTTTGGTCGCCTAGATTGAAATCGTTTTCCTTCAGTAGTGGGATTTATCCTAAATGGATTCGAACTACACATAATATTTCAAAATGTACACGATGATCAGGGTGTACTTATAATCCTATGGGATGTTGTCGTGGTTAACGACCCCAACGAAAGGTGGGATATACTATGGTAGGATGGATAGGATCTGTTTCGCATTAGCCATATCACCACGATTCTTACTTCACTGCTAAGTCGCAAGGTTAACTCAGCCAAAATGACATTGAAGGGGAAGCCTCTTTTCCCCTATTCGATGATGCATGGACACATTCAGATAACAATTTGTCGACCATTATATTCTTGAAGATATCCTCAACAGACTTCTCTAATTCAGTAGGTTCACCCAACATTCTCACTTTTAAATAGACAGGTTGGGGTATAAAAATGAGTGGCGAGGTCTAGCTTCAAATAACATATCTCAACACTTAGAAAATGCTCTGTCATCTCAGTTAATCATGGGTGGAAAAAAGTGGTCATGGCATAATGATCGACAAGTTAAAAATAAGTGGGGTATCGATTGGTCCATCAGTCCATAAATGCATTTTCCAACTGTTCCAGAGTGTCCTAATGGTCGGGGTGCCTCCAATGGTCATATAGCTTCACGAAGGTGAATTCCCATTCTGCATGGTCCTGTTGTTCTAGAGAGGTTCAAATCCTGTGAATCTATCTCCTGCAAGGTTCCATTTTGCGAAGTCTTTCATTTGGTCTCTGTAGCTTCCTATAGATTTTCCAACTTAGCTTTATTTTTATTGAGATTTCTTTCCTTCTTCCTTGTGATATGAGTCTCTGTAACTGTTTCTAGAATCCTCTTTCCATTCTTATTCTTATCTTCTCCTAGTGCAGTGTCTTCACACTGCTGAGGTTCCCTCAAAGAGTTTGAATTTAATATCCCTTCTCTTAATACTTCCTGGATTGATATACTTCTTTCTTGCATAGATAAGTTCTTCAAGCCTTCTTGCATTCTTTCAACCTTGATAGCTAATTCTCTTTTCTTTTGTCCTTCCTGTGTTTTTACTTTGTTCTGTTGCTTCAACGTATCCTCTCGTTCTTCTATTAGTCGATCTATTTTTATAGCTATGAAATCCCTTAGTTCTTGATTTTTATTTTCTGTAACTTCTTCCTCTGCTTTCCTTATGATCTGATCCTTCTCAATCCAAGTCTTACCTAACAAAAGTGGGAAAGGGGCATTGTCCCCAACAAACTTAATGACTTCAAATTTTTCTTCAGTCGATGTTCCATGAACAATAATAGGTACATTAGTAACTCTTCCATATAAGTTTATCATCTTACCCTTGAACAAGCCTATCCTTCCCAATGAAGGTACCACAATAGGCTTTCCCAAAATTTCTCAAGTTTGTTCTGTCATAATATTCACTTGTGTTTCCTCATCAAGGACACAATCTATCTTGAATTCTTCTAGTCTTGCATTTATGCATTGTTTTACTTTCAGGATCTCTGGTAAACTGACATCTTTGTGAACATCCATCATTTCTTTCAACTACAATAACGTAGTATGATCTTTATCTGATTCTTTCTCTTTATGACTTTATAGCATTCTCTTAGTCTCTTGACTTTCTTCATAGTTTTATTGTCTAATGTTCATTCGTTCAACTTTAACAATCATCCTTGGATAGTCCTCAACCTCATGACCAACAATCTTACAACAAAAAAAAATAAGACCTACGTCAGGGAATTCCTTAGTAAGATGTCCTGGTCTTCTACAGTTATAACACAAAGTTAATCCTCTTTTTCTTTCAAACGTTCCCCAACCTCTTATGTACTGTGCACTAGGATCATAATGTTGGACATGCAATCTACAAAAAACAATTCTAGGTTCCTGCATCCACTCAATCATCCAAAAACTCTTTCTATGCATAGGAATAGCATATCTTTCTTCATTTCCATTAAAAACAACCCTTTCTTCCAACTATGCCCTAGCCTTCAGAATAAGACATAATCTATTAAACATACTTAAATTCATGCTTTCAAAACAAAAATTTTCACTTATCTTTCTCTTTTCAAATCACAAAGCTTACCTTTTTTCTTCAGATCGGATTTCTTTCTTAGCACAGAGCTTTGCGAGTCAAGTGGAGTACTTCACACTGTTGGACACACCTACCACACTTAGAGGGGGGGTGAATGAGTGTGGGGCTCTTTTTCCCAAAACTTCCCTCTTGTACAAAAACTCATCAATTAGCATTCAAAATTTATTCATTACCCATTGCTATCATTTATAACCAGTTAGATGTGAGCACATATCAGCAACATATATCAGCAATATATCATCAACAATTCATCACCACAATGAACAAAAAGAACACAAGATGTATGTACAATTTTCTTTTTATTACAGACTACAATCCTTGGGGTTTATCAGCAACAACTGAATAAAGTACAAATCTACAAGAGCACCAGTGCTATATGTAAGACTCAACTTACATTCTCAACACCAACTGAGATGAGGCAACAATCCTCAACAGATATCAATCTGTACCATAAACAAGAGCATCAACCATGCACCAGCCTGTGCCAAACAACCTGTACCATAAACAAGTGCATCCAAACATGTACCAAGTATATACCAATCATGTTTCAACTACTCATAAAAAATGACTCATTAATATGTACCAACATCATCAACTATACACCTCATGTATGTGCCAACTTATCAACTGCTTGTCTCAACCATGACTAGTTTTGGATTAGTCAACAACCCTAACTTCAAATAATCATAACTTTTTACCTATACTGAATAAAGATCTAAAACTGATACACAATGTTATTCATTTTGTTTTATACAATTCCTCCAAGGGGCACTAATTGGAACCTCTCAGAAAAGGATTTATAGCAAAAATGGCATACCTTGTTGAATTCTAGATTATTCTAGAGAGAGACCTTGTAGAGCGTTCCCCGCAAAAAATATTTGATGAATAGATCTTAAGCTATTACAAAAACTACTATATACTGTAATATAACCAACATAATTGGTCTCACTGAATTTGGATCTGTTATGAAGAAGTTATGACGTTTTTACCCAAAACACCTGATTTTGACTAGTTTCAAGACTAGCCACAAACCCTATTTTCCATGGAGTGTAACTCCCAAACTACAATGAACCACAAGATGAATTTGTAACCATGGATACTTGACTATGTTTTCTCACTTTCATAGAAATTTCAGGATCTGAAGCATTATAGAAAAAAAGTTATAGCGAAAATGGTGAGATGACCTGTAAATAACATACCTTAGAA
>CBVK0100135816.1:0-14214 GCA_900067695.1 Picea abies
ATTTGAGAGATTCTTACCTTTCATCATACTGCGTGCACACTCTACTAGAGTTCTATTTTTCCTTTCAGCGGCTCTGTTCTACTGTGGAGTGTGAGGTACTGTAAACTGTTGTACATGATCTTTGCAATATTTGATGAAGTTAATGAACATGATGAATGGCGAAATGCAATGGAGGAAGAATACGAATCTATAATGAAAAATAATACTTGGGAATTGATTGAATTGCCTAAACATAAAAAGCCCATTGGATGCAAATGGATATACAGACCCAAATTTAAATCAGATGGTATTATAGACAAATATAAGGCTAGACTGGTTACAAAGGGCTATTCACAAACAAAAGGTATTGATTATGCTGAAACATTTGCACCAATAATGAAAAATAATACTTGGGAATTGATTGAATTGCCTAAACATAAAAAACCTATTGGATGCAAATGGGTATACTCTTGCTCCATTATTTCCAAGTGTGGCAAGTGAGTTTAAGCTTACAGGGGTCGAGTTGCTTGAAGAGATTGAGATATTTGTTTGTTGGGTTATATTTACAATGGTGGTCGATTTCTTCTTTAGTGAGGCGAGTTGTTGCTTGTGGGAGGCTGAGTTCTCATAGCAAAATCGTGGGGCTTCATAATAATCATTTTTCTGTGAAGTTGGGCCATTGGTGTGGCTAAGAGACCGAGTTGTTCATATTCTGGGCGAAATCCCCTTTTTGTTGGCCGCACTATTATTTTTGGGACGAGTTACTCAGCTGGACTGTGGTTTTTTCCCTTGTCTAGCATATATATTGTGTGTGGGACCGTTTTCTTCAAGGAAACAATTTCTGGAAAGGATTATTCCTCTTTTCTGGGCTACATCTTTCAATGTGGAGGTCGAGTTAACTATTGGAGACAGAGGTATTTCATGTGGGACGCTTAGCTACCAACTTGGGTCGAGTTTGTTACTCCCAGACTATTGTTCATCAACCATTAGAGTTACTGTAGCAGAAATAATCAAGATTTATCCATATTCATCTTCATTGTGTATGTACATACCTACACGCAGCGCCTAATTCATGAACAGGTCATAAAATTAAGTAAATAAAGAAGCCTTGTTTATTTTTGCATATTCTCATGAGATTAGATTATTGTTGGTATAGTATTGTGTCAATATCATATGGCATAAACACTAAAAAAAGGGGGCCAAATCGTTGTGGGAACAATCTGGTTAAGGATGCAAACCATATAATATGTACATCAACAACCATTTGACACATTAGCTACGCAGTAAATGAAGACAAATATAAGAAATATGGTATCAGGAATGTTACACTGGTATCAGAGCATGGTCCTTTGCAGCTGTGTGGTTTGAGGGACAATTTGATTGAGATTTATGAGACCGGAAGATGAGGAAAACATCACCTACATGAGATGTAGGGACAGAGCTTCGGAACCTCAACCAGAACAAGAATAAAAAGTGGTGTTGGGTGAAGGGGAAGCACCTTCAGGATCAGATAAAGGGAAGGGGCACATGGGAGAAGGAGACCCTCAAATTGGCAGCCTTTTCTAGATGATGAATGATTTGGCCAAGGGACAAAAGTTGATGATAGATCTTTTCGGACAACTAGCAGTTAACACCATACAGGGGCCATCTAAATAAAATCAGAACGGTGAAAAGGGCTCTAACAAAATCAAGGAAGTCATTCTCGCACTACCATGTAGAGCCACCCTCACTTGTACACCAAGACACCCAGATGCACTATGCCATAGTTCTTGAGTGGTGAGGTAGCATCGAAGGGGCCAACAGAGCAGGATGACTCTTATTTGACCTATTTGGAGGAGTACAAGAGATTGGAGGATGACTTTCAGGCAACTATGTCTTTCACTGACTTTTTCCACCTTAAACAGAAGAACCGACCCAGAGGAGCAAAAAGGACACCCAACCAAGAGCTTAAGAAGACACTTGGAAAAGTGACCATTCCAAACTTTGATGGATCCTCAAAATGTTCAGCAGGGACTTGGGTGCAGAAGCTGGACACATACTTCCAGCTACATCAGATGACTGAAGTTGTGGCCATTAAATTGGCTACTTTACACTTAGATGGTGAGGCCCATGAATGGTGGTACCATGGGTTAGTGACGTTGGGTCATTCAGGCATCACTTCATGCCTCGATTTCACATAGAGGATCATTGAGAGATTTGACAGGAAAGACCCAGAGATCCATTTTTTAGAGTTGGCTCAGCTCAAGCAAACAGGTAGCCCAGAGGCATTTATCTATGAGTTCCAGAGATTAACAATGATGGTGACAAACATATTTGAGACACGCTTGGTAATGTTGTTCGTTGAGGGTCTAGCAGAGTCATTACATGGATGGGTGAAGGGCTATAAACCCACCACTTTGCAGGATGCACTTAGCCCTACTAGGGACATGCAGGATATTGTTCCTAAGATCAGGTTTCCTCCGAAACCCACTTTCCCACAGAAGAGCAAGGAAACCAAACCATTTCAAAGGGATTGGGATTGGGATGGGAAGCCCAAGTTGGATGAAGAAACAAGAAAGGAACTAAGGAGGAAAAAATTGTGCTTTAGTTGTCAGGAGTCATGGGTACGAGGGCACAAGTGTGTCGAGAAAGACAAGACCGACAAGGCTCATTATATTGAGATCTATTCAGACAGTGATAATTATGATGGGGATGAGCAACAGGAACAAGAACAAGGACACCAGACATCAGGTGAGGAGACATCACAGGCTGGGGCTAAGGGTGCTATTATGGCATCCATGTCAGGACTTCCTAGATACCACACATTCATAGTTTGAGGAGTTCTGTAGGGGCACAAGGTTATAGTGTTGATTGATAGTGGGGCATCCCACAACTTTATAGATGCAACTTTGGTGGATAGACGAGAGATTCTGATGGAGGAGTTTGAGGGATTCACAGTGATTATACCCGGTGGCTATCAGATGGAGTGCACTAGATGGATTCCCAAGTTGAAAATAACCATGGGGAATTATACGTCGACAGATGATTTCTTTGTAGTGGATGTGTAAGACACTAATGTGGTGCTCGAAGTTCAATGGCTATACTCCATTGGGAAATACACTACTATTCAGAGGACTATGGAAATGGAATTAGCGGGTCTGGATGGAAAAAAAGGTAGTCTTACGGGCAATGCAACAGTATCCGCCTAAGATAGTGTCATCACACAACATGTAGGCAGTGATGCGGCATGGAGATATAGAGTGGGCAGTTGAGTGTTATATTTCTGATGGTGAGCCACCAAATCATCCTCGACAACATCCAGACGATCTTCAGGTATTACCTCTTAAGCATTAAAGGGTTTTTGGTGACATTCCTCGAGGTGTACCTGTAGATAGAGGATTTGAGCATGTGATAGAATTAGAAGAAGGGGTCCAAGCAGTCATAACCAACCCCTGCTGACATCCCAAAACTTGCAAAGACGAGATTGAGAAAACTATCAAGGTGTTTCTCAAGATGGGTCACATTCGTCCTAGCTCTAGTCTGTTTACTTCTTCGGTAGTATTGGTCAAAAAGAAGGATGGCACCTTGAGAATGTGCATTGATTACCGAGCCCTTAACAAGAAGACCATAAAGAATAGGTACCCAATTCTGAGGATCGATGAGTTGATGGACGAGTTGAGGGGAGAAAAATACTTTTCCAAAATTAATCTGCATACAGGGTATCACCAGATCAAGGTTCGGGAACAAGACATTCCAAAGATCGCTTTTCGATGCCATTATGGGCATTATGAGTACCTGGTTACATCGTTTGGGCTAACCAATGCTCCTGCTACATTCCAGTATTGCATGGACCATGTGTTCAATAAGCAGCTGCGGAAATTTTTGTTGGTATTCTTTGATGACATTCTTATTTATAACAAAACTTGGGAGGAACATCTTAGGCATCTGGATGAAGTATTGGGGACTTTGGAGGAACGCCAAATATATGCAAAGGAGTCTAAATGTGAGTTTGACATGACTAAGATTCTTTCTTTGGGGCATGTGATCGGAGAAAACGAAGTTCAGATACACCTAGAAAAGATCAAGGCAATTATCGAGTGGCCTAGCCCCAGGAATGTGACAGAACTGAAGAGCTTCCTAGGCCTTTGCACTTATTACAAGAAATTTTTTAAGGGGTTATTGCAACTCACAACACCTCTTACATATATCACTAAGAAAGGGGCTTTCAGTTGGTCAGATGAGGCATAGGCGACATTCGAGATGATGAAACAAGTGATGAGCTCTTGTCCTATGCCAGCCTTACCAGATTTCACTCAACCATTCGTGCTTGAGTGTGATGCTTCTAGGATTGGGATAGGAGCTGTGTTAATGCAAAACAACTATCCCATTGCTTTTGAGAGCCAAAAACTTAAGGAGTATGAGTGACATTATTCGATATATGACAAGGAAATACTGGTCATTTGCATGCACTTGCCAAATTCAGACAATAATTGGCAGGGAATAGGTTTACGGTGAAGACAGATCACAATAGCCTAAGGTTCCTCATGGAGCAGAAAGAATTGAGTGAGTGGAAGCAGAAGTGGATCAACAAGATTCAAGCCTATGATTTTGAGATCGAGTATGTGAAGGGCAAGAACAATGTGGTAGTTGATGCTCTTTTCAGAATACCACCCACTGTCTCCCACATGGAGATATCGATCGATTGGAAATCTCTTATGTTGGTAGAATATTCCAAGAACCAGTTTTCTTGCGAGATCCTTGACAATTAGACTCAAGATGATCAATGCAAATTCATTGATGACATCATTTATTACAAAGACAAGATCTACCTTGTACCAGAATCTCAACTCAAGGACAAAATCATGCATGCAACACATAGTTCCCCATTGGCAGGACACCCTAGATACTTGAAAACCTATCGGAAGATTCAAGAAAGATTTACATGGAAGGGCCTTAAGATGGATGTTTTGAGGTTCACAAGAGAATGCAACATCTTCCAACAAAACAAGGTAGAGCACACTCACCCTGTCGGGCTACTTCAACCACTTCCCATTCCCGAACAAAAATGGGAAAGCATTTCTATGGATTTCTTCACTGGGTTGCCCCAAGTGCAGGGGAAGGACTATATCTATGTGGTGGTTGATAGTCTCACGAAGTTTGCACACTTCTTCGCCATACACTCCAGGTATTCAACAACACAGGTAGGTGAGTTATTCTTCATAGAGGTATTCTGATTACATGGGTTTCCAAAAACTATTATCAGTGATAGGGATAGCAGGTTCATGGGAGGATTTTGGCAAGAGATATTCAAACTGGTAGGAACAAAGCTGACCCCGAGTACAAGTTACCACCCTCAAACTGATGGTCAAACTGAGATGGTGAATAAGTGGTTGGAAGGTTATCTGAGGAATTATGTGTCGGGCCAGCAGAAAGCCTGGATAAAATGGCTACACTTAGGGGAGTACTGCTACAACACCACCTATCATATGTTGATTGGGATGACACCCTTCAGAGCCATGTATAGATATGATGCACCCACATTTGTGGATCAGATGTTTGGAGACAGTCGGGCACCTAAGGCTAAGGACTGGATTCAAGAGAGTCAAAATATTCTACAGACCTTGAAGGATAATTTGTAAACAGCTCAGAATCAGTAGAAGATCTATGCAAATAGGAACAAGCTAGAGCGTAGCTTTGAAGTAGGGGACTTGGTATACCTACGCCTTGGTATAGCATCCAAGTAAGATTGTCTAGTATTTTTTATTTCCTTTTCCACTCTTATAGTCATCCTTCAAAATGTTCCTCGATCAATCCTCCAAATCTAGGGAAAGGAAAATACAACTTTGATTGTGTTGTGTATAGATACATGAAAAAAAGATGATGGATATTAGATGGCAAGCATGATTGCCGCAAACATAAACCTGAAAGAATTTGTGTTTTATAATTGAACTTCTGTATTGAATGGTGTTGCTCTTACATCGATCATACAAAGTTGCAGAAACCCTCAGAAACTTTACTTGCCTTTGAATGGTGCTTCTCTTACATCGATCATATAGTCATATAAATTGTAGAAACATCGAGAAGCTTTGCTTGTTGTCTTCAACATTGACAGAGTCAATTCGTTATGTGTAACAGAATGCAAGTCTCTAAAATCCTTTGTGATTTATGACTTCAACACTAAGGGACAAGGTTTACCAATAATCAATTTGTGTAGAATCTAATTGAAGGAGTTCTCTCTAACATTGAAGGTCAAGGATGTGGAATTGAAATTTTTTTGTATTTCAACAACTCGAGAAGATCCATCTAAATTGTTGCTTGGATGCAACATAAAGTGGTGCCGAATCACTGAGGCATTTGAGCTTGGTTAAATGTGCCACTGTTAATAATATGAATATCAAGTCCAATATTAGGGAATTGGGGTATCTAAATGTTAATCAATGTCATTTTGTCAATGAGTAGGGACTTGAATTTCTTATTGCTCACCATAGTGAGTTATCTCAACTAAAGTTGGCATCAATAATGATAATGGGTGATGGATTTTCACATCTCACAGTGTGTTACAAACATTTGAAATTCCTTGCTCTCAAGGAGTCCAAGCCCTAGTTTGGTTACAATATAATTATCATGTAATTGGATTGAGTACATGGTCAAAAGTTATCACTTCAAGAGCACAACATTGTTAGAGGATTGCATGGTACAATTGGATCTAGATGGCATGCATTTATTTTTTTTGCATTTGAGTAACTATATGCATCTAATATAGTGGTATAATTCCTCTGACACTCTTGAATCCCTATATAAGGCTCACTACTCCCTTTGACATAGTTTGATCCTTGGACAACATGTCTCTTATAAGTGCGAGATGTGTTTGAATTGGGGTGGAGTAAGTTAATTAGTAGACAAACTTAACCCTTTTCAGTTGAAATTGTTCATAAGCTTGCTTGGAATTTTGTTGGAAGGTATGATCACACTCGATTAATGAGAACTTTGACTAGGGAACTTTGCCCTTGGGTGTTTGGGCACATTTTAAGATGACTACGATCATCTTAATTTTGAAAAAAATAAGTAGATCAAGGTGAAACTTCACCTCATGTTGAGCCCTCAATAACACCCCAAGTTTTGAGCGAAACTTGGGGACCCGTTTTTTTGTCATTGGTCAAGATATGCTTCTGTCCTTTGGGTTACACATTGACCTTGGTTATTTATTGCCTTATTGCATTGATTCTTCCTTCCAAATGGTAAAGTTACATTGGTTTCCATGTTTCACATGTTTGGTTTTGATATAATTCTTTTCTTGAGCTTTATTCATTTGAGAGTTTTGGTTTCTTTCGTTCTTGGTTCAAATTATTTTAGTTCTTGATGTCTAGACTGGGCTCGATCCTGAAATCATGCCTCTTCTTCACTTGTTTCACTTCATGACATCCTTGATTTGGGAGTTTGGCTCGATTTCCAAATTATGTCCTTCTTTCACCAACTTTGGTGTATGCGAGTCCTGATTTGGGAATCAATCTCGATCTCCAAATCGAAACCCCCGTTACTCTTCCTATCGTTCAAATTCCTATTTTGTTTGAGATTTTCCCTTTAACTTGTGTTCGATGTCTCTTCCTTCCTTTCAAACCTTTTTCCCCTTTTGAACTTTTGAATAAGTTAAAATCTTTACGAGGTCCTAATTTCTCAATTAGCCTTGATGTCCAAATTGAGCCTCCTACATGAGGATCTCTTTCCCTTACCAGCATCAAGAGAATGAGGCTGAGAAACCCAACATGAGAACATTGACATATGTAGAAGTATTAAATAATTTGCAATTTATTGTTGAGGAGAAATAAAGAAAGAAAAACGAAGAAGGATACAACATCTACTACTGAGAGAGAAGCCCTTTAAGAAAAAGGAAAACAACAAGAAAAGAGAAGATTGGAGGCATTAGAGAAGGTCAAGGCAGAAGTTGAGGCCAAAAGAAGAGAATAGGCACAGATAAAATATGCCAAAAAAGAAGAACTGGCAAAGAAAAAGGAAGCAAATGCTACAGTCATAGATAAATTGGCAACAAAGAAGACATAAGAGGAAATGAAAGCCAAAGATGATGTAGAGTCTAAGAAAATGGCAAGGAAAGAAGAAAAGGAAAAAGCTAAAGAGAAAAAAAAAATGAAAAGGAAAAATTTGATTATCACTACGGTAGAAGGAGCCATACAAGAAGGGAATGAGCTAACACATTAGACCATTGAAGACAAAACAAGGCAACCATACTTAGCACAAATGGAAGAAGTTTTCACCACTCAAACCTTTGCTATTACTTTTGGCTCAGGAATGGTTTCAGGAGGTGATGCACCTATTCCAACTCTTGCAGATGAAGTTGATGATTTAGATTTGTTTTCATTTGACAAACAAAGGAAGCAAGTAATAAAACAAAAACATAAAAGAAGAAAAATTAACCTGGATTCTGAAGTAATAGTCAGCATTAAAACTCTAGTGATGGATACTAGAAAGCTAAGTTTAGCTTTCTCGGCCTTTGTTGGATTAGCAGTTGCCCAAAAAAATGTGCATAAAGTTGTATATGTAGAAAAGAAGATGAGGGGGAATGAAAGAAAAATCTCCTTTCTAGAGAATCAAGTCAATTACTATAAATCCAACAAGTACGAGCTTGCTAATTTTATTGATTGTTCTTTCATAATACAATATGAATTGAATAATGTTCACAGAAAGTTCACACCTGATTGGTCCATGATATCCATTTAAAGAGCTCAAAGGGTCATTTGTTGATGATTGATTGTGAGAAACTCATATGTAATTTGTTTTTCTTTTGCATTAATATATTGTCTCAAGTAGTGACATTGGCTAGGTCTGTGGATTGTTTCTCTCTTTGAGAGTTTAACCACAAAATACACTAATGTATTGATCTTTGATATGTTTGTGTGAGTGTTTACTTAAGGTTTTTGACCTGTGTGGAAATACCTTGTTTATTGAACATGGTATCTGAGTTCGTATGAAGACTCGCTCCCATTGTTGATCAAGATCCTAAACCTGTGTCATTGCATGCATCTAAGGATTTCCAAATTCCATTATTTATGTGCATTTCTAAGCTGAGAGAGTTCTTCCATTACATTTACAACGCTGCTTTTAATTGGGAACACTTTTCACTTTTCACTTTATAAAGTTAATATTTCATTTTATTTTTTCTGTTTATATTTCTGATTTACTACCTTTCTGGTCTGCGTATGCTCTTAGTCGTGCATCTTGTGCAATCTTGGCAAACCAGAAACATCATAGAAAATGTTTTATTTTCTACATATGTTCTTTTCTCTACACTTTATGTGATCTCGACAATTCATAAACATAGAGAAAACTTGCATTTTATGGATAGGTTAATGGAGATCTAACCTCGATCTTGTTAAGTAATTTGTTTTTTTCCAAAATTTTGTGTGTTTTTGTGTGTGGTTGTGTTCAAGTTTTTTGTAAGCAAAAACAAGGGTTTTGGAGGTAAGCACACACATCGAGACAAAGAATTGAAAAAAAAATGTCCCCCTCCTTCTTCATAACATTTGTTACATATTTTGCATTAGTTCACTTGGTTGAAAGTTATTTTATTAAAATAAAGATGTTTTCATTAAGTTGTTTTTTGAAAAGTTCATGAAACTTTAAGTTATCACATAACTTTGTTCTAAATTGCATTCCACTTAAATTATAAACGCGAATCACTATAAAGTAATTTTAATTTTTTCAGTTACTTTTTCCACTCAACTTTAGTTTATAAATTAACTTCATTGTAAAAGTGATTCTTACTTATTTTATAAAAGTGGGCCACTTGATGTAAAATTAACTTATTTATAGAAGTGAGCTCATAGGTAAAGTTAGAGAAGGAAGGGAACTATGTTTTTCACCAACATCATCGTTCACTCATCACCACATACTAGGCCAACCTCTATCTACCATGTGGTAATTTGGTAACCTTTTATGGCTTTCTTTAAAGTGTCATAACTTTGACATTTAGAGTTAGTTTTCAGTGTCATTTTTTTAAAATTGTTTATCTTTTCGAGAGCTTTCCATCTAGATAGTCAATTTCTGCTTTTGAATCCATCCTACCTACATATTTTAACATGGCTAGTCCAAGTGATCTTTTACTTATTAGTTCAAACTACTTCTCGTAGAATTCACATATGGAGGATGTACTATCAAGTAAAAGACATTATTGGATTACTTTGGGAAAAGAAACTACCCCGACTAATGCCTCAAAGAAAGAGAAATGAGATAGTAAAAATGATAAAGCACGTGGATCAATCAAAATGTCCATCTCTAGTGATTTAAAGTTTCACCTTCAAGGAGTTGACAAACTAGATGATGATTAGAAAAAGTTGGAAACCATATTTGATAAAACACAATGAGATTTGGGCCATCTAGCATGAAAACCAATTGATTCCTTTAAATCCCGGTGACTTCTCATGCATTGGAAATTATCTATAGAATTCAAAACACGTAGAATTATCTATCTACCTAGTGATTTGGAAGCCTAATGCTCTTCTTTGTATCACTTAGTGATTCAGAAGCCTAATACTCTTCTTTGTATCACTTAGGATGGTTGATTTTCACTTGACTATTGCGTTGGAGGTCTACTCTGTGGTTGAAATATGCTTAGTGGTATCTTCTAAATTACTAGCCCATAAATCTAGCCACCACATTTTTGAAAAACCATTTCAAGTGTACGGCGGCCTTAAAAATATTTTAAGTTTAGTAGGGTAGAAAAAAGATAACCCCTTCTCCCCTTGTTTATACTCCTCAACTCTCATTTCTATGCCAATATTTTTCATTCTTCAACCTAAACCCAATGCCAATATTTTTATGCCCCTCTTCTATTATCCCTCTTCAGTTATTGCAGTTGGCTCAACATTACCATAGTTGAGGTACTGTTGAGCCAACTACAATAACTGAAGAGGGTCTTTCGCATAGTCGCCAACACAGACCCACGGTCCAACTTTAAATCTACATTAGGTGGAGGTGGGTGGATGCCTCTTGTCCCCTAAGTATTCAAGGCGGGAAGCTCCATGTTATTCATAGGGTCGAGACTTCTAGATGGACCTCCAGATGACACCCAAATCGAGGAATTTTAAATTAAGAATTAATGTAATAGGAAAATTGAAAACAATTGAAATGAAGATATATTAATTTTAAATTAAGATCTAATGTAATAAGAAAATTGAAGATAAGAGAAAATAAATTTAATTATTATAATTTATATTATATGTAGATGTATTTATTATACCTGTCGCGCAGGTATCGAATATTAGTTAAGTGTTGACCAAAATTTTTTTATTTTTTTCAAAGTATTACATTAGAAATTGATTTTTTTTTCTAATTATTTAAAAACATTTATTTGTCATCTCATTGGCTATTCAATTCGAACTCTTATTGCCAAGTTGGTGGTGGAGGTCTGGAAATTAACAAAGACTTTAATGATTACATGTTTTATCACGCGATTAAAGGCCCATAATCTCGTCGTGGGTTCGATTCTGTGCAACATGCACTGAAATTCATGAAAACCTTGCAGGAGCATTAAAACCATAGGTGATTGCTTACACATTGTCCCTAGACTAGTATTTTTGCTTTGGATGAACACATATGCTTGTTTCTAATATATTTTTAAATATACAGAAATAATAAAAAATATCAACAATAATAATGATAATATTTTTATTTTTATATTCAACATAATTATGATACACACTTGGATAGAGTGTATAAAGGGAGCATGTCGATGCCCCAAGCCCAAACCATGCATGATAGTCTAGCGTGTTGAGGTTCTGGAACACGTCCTAGGGATGTAGCAGATAAATGAGGAGGAATATTGGAGAGTACAAAGCGGTTTCAATGTGCGGATTAATACTGAGTCCAACCAGACAAAGGAATGATGAGAGGACATCATCCCTGCGAGAGTACAAAGCGGTTTCAATGTGCGGATTAATACTAAGTCCAACCAGACAAAGGAATGATGAGAGGACATCATCCCTGCACAAGTGAGCTATTATGATTTCAAGAGGGAATGTATCGATGGCAAGCAACAAAGAAAGGAGTGTGAGGGAATTGGAGCTAGAGAAAGAGACCAATCTGAATACCACCTAGTCAATGGGATAACGTCACAAGAAACCTGCTTTTAGACAACCACCACATATGGTTTATATTACTTTCTTTTAAATGTTTTTTGTTTTTTTTTGCTTTCTTTACTAGAGGTTTTGAATTGTGGGGGATAATTTTGACCCTAGAGGTAGAGTTGTCCTCTTGTTGAGAACTTTGCTCGCACATGAGTTGGATCATCACCTTGGGGAAGAGGGTTTATTGGCAATAACTCCTCACACTGTACGTGCTTTCCTTTTCTCTAAGAGGGATTATGATTTAACCTCTCCTTACCCACCGAGTCTTCCTTTGTCTATGCTTTTAGAAATGCCTTGTTCTATTATCCTTCTCTCTATTCGAGTTTCTAGAAAAAGGGCTCAACCTCCCTAGGGGTTTCTATCCTTGTTCCCCCACATCTCAACCTACTCTAGGTATGGAAAATGAGGGAAATAATATACCAAATAATCTTGCCATGTTGAGACCAAGGGAAAAAGGATCCTAAACCTAGGCGACCCAAGTCCATACAAGCCTAGAAAATACATGACTAGGGCACAAAAAGAGGCATGTAGAGCAAGGTGGTTTTACTATTCGTATTTCAATCCCGAGACCAAGGAGGAGCTGGAAAATCTTGAAAATCTCATTCACCAAAGGAAATAGAATATGACTAAAGACCAAATTGAAGAGGAATTGAAAGGGTGGATAGAAGACCATGTTTTTTATAGAACTAGGGACACAAAACTTTACAAAACAATTGAATTGATAAGGGTTGTCAAATCACTTCTTTCTCAAGTCATTGAGGAAAGAGGTTCTCAACATCAACATAATATGACCAAGGTGGATCAAATGGAAAATAAGATTAGCATGTTAAACAAAAAGTTTGAAGCTTTGGGTAAATATGTTTTCAAAGTCAGATTCCATGCCTCAACAAATAAGGGAAAATGGAAATAGAGAGGAAGGAGTGTGCATGTCAGCAACACTCTAAAGTAGAGCCCTAAAATCCAATTGGGGTGGAAGAGAAGACAAGATAGTCTGAAAAAGACCAATGATAGGTAGTCAAAAGTGCCACTTCTCCCGACCCACTAAAGTAATTTCATTTTGAAATATGTATATTATTACAAGCATTTTTGTTGTCTTTGTTTCTCTAGACAATCCAAATTCATGTAGTCCTTTTGTATAGGCAGATAGATAACAATTATAATAATAGTGAGGGAAATGGTAAAACAATATGATGAAATATTTCGCTACAACTTGTGGCCTAGTTTCCTCAATGGTAGGCCATAGGCTATGTTGTTTGTAAAACTTTATGCATAATAAAAATACAGACTCTTGCTTTAAAAAAAGCATAGTTACGATACTTTTCAGCAATGAAAATGAGAAATTTTAAATAAATTTTATGACATCAAAACTCTTCAAATATTAGTTTCAAAATGAACAATTATATTTTCATATCAACTTAAAAACTTACATGTTTTATAAATCATCTTTATTTCATATTTTTATACATATTAGAATTTGAAAATAAAAAAACTTGCACGTTTTATAAATCATCTTTATTTCAAATTTATTATACATATTTTTTTTTGTAAATAAAAGTTTGCATTGCCTTAAAATGTTTTCAAAACAATATACTCATCAAAACTTGCCACCTGTCCTACCATACAAATGGAAGCCAGGCCAAGTGGCATTCTGTCAAATGTATGTTTGAGTTTGATACAAGGTAAACTTCCTACACTTCTTAATAGTCTATCTATAGCCATGGTTATTTGAAACATAAAAGCAAAATAACAGAAAAGGATTTAAACTTTAGGCAAATCTGAATTGCCATCATCCTCGGTTGGTCGTAGAGAAAACATGAAGGGCTGGCAACATTTTGGGCACCTGTTCTTGGCTGGCTCGCTTGACAGGGTGTCGAACAAAACATTTAGGTGCCAAGAGAGGGTCGTTTGGCGGTGAAGATGCTCCTCGGCATCCCATCGCATATCAAAAGATTAATTGCAGATGCTCCTGAGAGAGGCACCATGTTCTGGGTGAAGCCGGAACAAAAGCTACCAGTGGTGGAGAGTCGCCTGTAGGTTGATCTACATCTTCTTGTGGAACTTCAATGGGGAGTTCTTCCTCAATAGGGAAACCACCCAAGTCTATTTCCAAGTCATCTTC
>CBVK0100135817.1:0-14213 GCA_900067695.1 Picea abies
TCCTCCATCTAGCAATGGACACAAGTACATCATCGTGGCAGTAGATTACTTCACTAAATGGGTTGAAGCCATGCCTACCTTCAATAACACCGCTGACACAACAATGCATTTTTTCTTCAATCACATCATTACCCGCTTCAGAGTTCCACTACAGTTAGTCTTCGATCATGGTAAACACTTTGAGAATGAGATCTTCATCGAACTCTCCTCAAGGTTAGGCTTCTCCCATGAGTTCACCTCCCCATACTACCCTCAGTCTAACGGACAGGTCGAGGATGTCAACAAAGTCCTCAAAACCATGTTACAACATACTATCAACAAACATAAGACCAATTGGCATCATATTTTGTTTTTAACATTATGGGCTTATCGCACGGTAGTCAAAACTGTCACCAGTTTTAGATTTTTTCATCTTGTCCACATGATTGAATCCACCCTCCCCATCAAGTGCAAAATTCCCACGTTGCGCACCACCATCGAGATATTACCTGACACTACTACAATAGAGAAGTGCTTGCTGAACTTAGAGTCACTAGATGAAGATCATCGGTCTTCCTTACAGAACAATGAGGCAGCTACGAAACAGTCGAAGGCCACCTTTGACCGCCATGTAAACCTTCTCTCATTTAATGAAGGAGATCTCTTCCTAGCCTATAATATCGCTCACGATGCTCTCAGTCATGGGAAATTTGAGTCATTATGGCATGGAACCTACATCATCCAACACTACATCAATAAAGGCGCATACATCTTGGCCTCTCCAAAAGAATACCATCTCAAAGAACCCGTCAACGGGTTGTACTTAAAGAAGTTTTATGCCTAAGCATAGTCATTCTACCCTAGGATTTTTATTTGTACACATTTGTAAAAATTTTTAGTCTTCTTTTTTCACCTCCACTCCTCATGCATGATCTACCATTCATGTTATTGATAGATGAATCCTCCATCGGCCTACCACATCAGTTATGCTGACGGAGCTAGACGTTGGACAAAGAATCTTTCTTCAGTCTCTTGGGCCCTCTACACCCCCTCACATGAACTGGTCCACTCCAGCGGCAT
The DNA here is from genome assembly GCA_900067695.1 of Picea abies. Taxonomy (NCBI): domain Eukaryota; kingdom Viridiplantae; phylum Streptophyta; class Pinopsida; order Pinales; family Pinaceae; genus Picea; species Picea abies. Next base: position 1,060 of record CBVK0100135817.1, read on the forward strand.
AAGTTTGGGCTCAACAACCAACAACCAAGTTGAATATGTAGTCGTCATTGGCCTCCTCACCGAGGCCAGTCACCGCCACATTCGTCACCTTAACGTCTTATTATATTCCCAGCTCGTCGTCCTACAACTCAACAATGTGTATCGTGTTCGTGATCCTTTCCTCTTTCACAAATACCTGCAAGTTAGACTCTTATCTCAAAAATTTGATTCCATTACATTTACACATATTCCATGAAAATTTAATCAAACAAAAGATAACATGACTAACCTAGTGTTAGATTGGCATTTATCACATCAAGACATCATCACACATACATAAAGCATAAAAATATGTCACAGCATATAGATTAAACATCATAACAACATAACAAAATATCATCACATGTACACATCACAGAGATCCCAAACATGTATATCCATATATATATATCAATCAATGTGTCATCAATGTTTACAAAAATAGTACAAAAATGTACATTGCCCGTAGGCAAGTGAGCCTATACAAAATGGGCTCGCAGGCCTATATAAATACAAAAACATACATCACAACACTCATGGTGACCCCCAAAGAACCACCACCAGGTCCTGCAGGAGGTGCCCCACCAGCTGGGGGTCCTCCAGGTCCCAGGGGCAGTTGCCCAATCATTGCTACCCCTACTACAACTGCTCTGCGGATAAGGGTCCACAACTCTACCAAAAGACCCACACACTGCTCCAGGACTCTCTCATCCTGAATGTGGGACCACATGCCCTCAGGCACACCCTGCAGTACCACCTCCAACCGGCATCGAAAATCCTCTAAGTCCCCATTGGCCTCTACCCGAGGTGCATGAGATGGACCTGCACTTGGATCATCATATATGTGCCTCAACTCTCGCCTCATCTGCTAGCCTCACACCCACCTCATCCCTCTGAAGTCGTTCTACCACCTGCAACTCTCCTCATGATGGTCTCACTAGTCCCTGATAATATGACTCTCCAACCAACTCCGCCTCTCGACCTCACAACCCCACATCTACAGAAACACAAACAAATGATAGCATCAACATCCATTCATACATTAAAATATTCTATACTATCAAAATCACAAAACATAAAGTACACCAATGTACCTCTATGTTCCCGATCCTCTCAAGGAGGAAACACCATATTCGATTCAGGCCAAAAGTCCATCCCACCATACGGGAGCTGTAGTATAATCTATGGCATATGGCGCCACACATGCACCAAGGTGGCTGTAAAATAGTGGCCACCCTCCCCACCTCCATGTCATACCAAAATCGATTCCCACTGCATCAGTCATGGTTCCCATGCCTTAATCGCCAATAAAAAAACTCTAGGGTGCAACATGGGCACCCTCTCCAAAAACCACGCCACCAAGATCGATCCAAAGGAAAAATCACCAGAGTCGGTGGTCCGACATCGGTTAATTTGCCCCATCATTTTGGCATGCAACATCAATCCCCAAGCAAACAAATTTCCATCCAACACTCTCTGCATAATCCTCAGTTGACCACCACTAATCCGCTGAGTCGCTAAGGATCTATAAATTCTCATGATCATCGTTGCGATGCACTGATGCAAGAGCACATCCGTCACCTCTATGCAGATGACCAAACCTAACATAATGTTCAGCCACGAACAATAACTCTGTGCCAATTCTGCCAAGTGTACATCCCCTAGTAACTAGGGATCAACAGGTAGGGCCATTCCCTGAAAAGGGAGCCTCATCAAGAAATATACATCCTCCATAGTAGAGAATGTCAACTGCTCACCCCACACAATGAAGCATTGCAACTCAGTACTCCACACAGAAATCAGATACTGCAGCAGGTACTCCTGCACCCGTATTAGTGGGTATTCTAAGAACTTAAGCAACCCATAGGTTGCCAAAAGTCTCTGAATTCCTGGCTCATCTCTCACCGCCTCCCTGAGGTGCTCCCAGTCCCGCTCACTCCAATAGACTAGAATATTGATCTAATCACCTGGATTCACAGAAAAAAACACTTGATCAACCATCGTCATTCATTAACAAAAAATATTCAAAAAATACATGTTTTTTTCAAAAAACCTCAACTTTGCCTCAAGTGCACGATTGTCACCCCCCCAAGGCACGCACATATGTGTGCCTATTCTTCTCATAGGTGTGCATCAATGCACAACTGTCAAAGAAACATATGCACATCAATGTGCCTATGCCACACCCACAGGTGTGCATTCATGTGCACCTATTCTCTACACAGTTGTGAACTGGTGTGCAGCTGTCAGAAACACAGTTGCACATAGTGTGGAGCTATAAACCGTATAGGTGCGCATCAAATTCACACTTGTTTGTCCCACCCACATACCCCCCATGCATGGATATCTTCAATACAACTGCACATCATGCATGGGAGAAGGAATTATACCCATGCATCTCAATGCGAGTATCCTTCCTTCTCTCGCGCATTGCTAGGCCCACCCCTACAAAAATCCCTAGTATGGTCATCCATACAACCAGTCCCAACAAATAGAACATATCTACTATGTATGAGGATGAGACCACTAACTTGGCTCTTGCAAATCCTGGATCAGTTGACTCGAAATCCTGTAATCTCCAAATCTCACCTAAAATCCTCTCGTCAACTCACTATGGAAGCAGGTAAAAATGAGGTGGCATTGTGGGCCCCACAACTATATATAGTCCCCTTTTCCAAACTTCCACATTGAGTTACAAGAGCTCAGAGTCTCTATTTTCCGATTTGTCTTCAACCACAGGATCACGATCCCGCTGCCTACACAGTCACATTCCCTAGGTCACCATCTGTACTCGCCCTTGGGGGAGAATGTTTCTCACATCACATCCAGGTATGTATGCTCATGTTCAAAATTATCAAATAACTATTATATGTTCTTTATCTTTAGATATTGTTCACATAATTATCAAATAACTATTATATGTTCTTTATCTTTAGATATTGTTCACATTAGGTATTCGGTTTTATATGTTCTTTATCTTTAGATATTGTTCACATCGAGTATTATATGTTATTTATTAGCGCCGCCCCTTCAGGTATATGATCGACACTGGAATGTAATCATTCCCTCTAAATACCAATTGCATCTTCCATTCACACCCTCCAACATTCACCTTTAGGGTCCCTACATCCAGCTCTGCAGTACCATCAACTCTGTTACATTTTGGTACTGTCACCTGGTAGCACTCTCCTCACATGAGTTGTCCCATTCATAGTTCCCCTTGGTTCTTTGACACTCATGTTGTTTACACCCTCTAGGGATGGGAGTCCTGATAGTCTTATGCAATCCTGAGAACAAGCCACATACTTCTTCTCATCATGTTGCTAAATTTCCCAAATGGACTCCCAGGCTATCTCATCTCAATTCTATTTGACTACACCTATGCAGTATCATTAACCTTCCATTTCATACACCATTAGTTTTCCCATCTGTAGATTTTCCTACATTCATTTACCTCATACAGAAACTCGCCCATGGGGCCACCACCCTCCACCAGTTATCTTCACAACTTATGCCCTCACAGGAAAATCCATCTCACATTGGGGCACCCTTTTTTGTATCTGTACACTCATCCAAAATTATTCTTTATTTATTTGGTAATTGTAAAAACCCTTTGTTTTCGACATTTACTTAGATTTTTTTCATCACCCTTGATGACCTTCTTTTCTTGGAAACGCAACCCATGTCGCCCTTGGTTGGGGCATCCACTCTTCTTTTCTCATTTTGACATTGTTCATAAACCCTGAGTATCCCAACGTCCATGTGTGCCTAAATTGCTCTTCACAAAGTGCATTTCTGAAGGTTTCTTGCAGTTGTCATCACTCTTGTTTCACTATTGTTACAACCACTTTTGACATCCTGTTAAAACCATTTGTTGATTAATAAGCCACCCACAATTTGTACTAGGAAAGCCACAATCAATAAATGCTAAAATTGTTCACTAAATTTCCTTAGTAAGGTACTTTTTCTGAAGTTGTTTGCTGATGTCATAACTATTTATTTTTTTTTGTTATAAGAACTTTGATAGCCTTTTAATGTCATTTATTGGCTTCTATTAATCTAGAAATTGTAACTGAAAAAGTATTATCATTGCAAGGTCTTTGTATTTGATTACATTTTCCTTATAAGTTACAATTTCTGGATTTATTACTATTGCTACACATCTATCCTATATGCATAAACTTGTTTGGTAGTAGACCTTTTATATTGAAGCCACTGATTGAAATCATTGATATCATTGGTTATTATACAATTTTTTTTCTTTCTTTGGTAAAGGGAAGGTATCATTCACCTTATTTCCCCTTAACCCCTTAACACAACCTTTCTAAGTGATTTCATTCATTTGAGTGACCTAGAGAGAGGGGTGGTATTACCATGTCTTATTCTCCTTCATCAACCAACTAGGTCCTGGGATGTCTCCCTTAGAGTGAGGTTTTCCTTCTCTTAAAGATAAAGAGGTACCTTATTGAGGTGATAGTGATAGGGTTACCTCCGTGTTACATCAATCTAAGCCTACTTGCCTTTAGGCTTTGGGAAAGTATAGACTGTACGATAACACATCCTACTATGAGTATTGAGTCAGATATGAATGTCTTAGGAAGTCCTTCAACTCCCTTCTCTTATGTGATTAGTGGGATCCCCTCAACTCCCTCATCCTCAATGGTGTGGATGTCGAAGGCTCCCTCATCTAGTGCTTCCCAACCTATGATCTCTACTCAGACCACGGGAAGGAACCCTTTCGGATTTCTTTTCGGTATGTTGAATCATGATTCTTAGTCAATACCTTCAGCCTCTAATTCATTTTCTTTTGGTATGCTCGACATGATGTCGCAACTCTCATCCTTCGTTTCAACGACTAATGTGAATCCTAGTTTTGGGTCTGGGGGCACGACGTCTCCTTATGTTCCTTTATTGTTTGGAATCCTCCTTCATCCATGCCTAATCCTATCTTCAATGCTGCAGGATGGAGTGCTCAAATGGGCGGTCAATTTACTTCCTATATTTCATCCTTCATTCCCTCTTCCTCCATGTCTATTCCAACGAGCACATTTATTATGGTGAATCCCCCACCATCCTCTAGTGTTCCATCTGGAGGGAATCAATTTCATAATATGGGAAACCCCCAACACATAGTGTCTTCATCTGGGGGAAACGTATATAATCCTTATCATGTCACTTCCGTGGGTATGGTGCCCTTACAACATTTCATGAATCAGTTTGGAGGAGTATATTGTCCTACCAAATAGGGCCATGGTATATACCAAAACCCTGGATGATCTGCAATCCCTCAACCCCAATATTTCCTGGGATCATGTGTAATGCCCCAAGGCCAAGCCCTTGCTTAATTGTAAACATGTTTTGTAGGCTAGTGAGCCAAGTGATTATAATCTAGGTGGATTATGTGATGCTAAAGGCCTGTAAGCCTATTTTTGTATATGTAATTATGCATATCATTAATATAAAATACATTATTGTGTGTAGACCAACCATGAAGAAAGAGTTATGGGGGACTAAGCTCCACTAGGTGGGTAAGGGGAAGGGGCTAAGAGACTAGGGAAAAAGGGCTAAGCTTAAGAGATTAAACCCAAGAAAATAATATATATTTATTATTTTCTAAAGGTTGTGATGGGGATATTAATTTATCCTAAGTTTTTCTTGGAAAGGGAATGAATCCCAAGTGGAGGGACTTGTACTTGAGGAGAGCCATGTTTCAATAAAGGTGCATGCAGTTTTATGTGGGGAAATCAATCATTGTGGGGGTTCACTCAACATTCTTTCCATTTTTCCTCACACACTCACGGACTCAGGAACTAGTCATTCTCTCCATTGTTGAACCTCCTCCATTGTCGACCTTGTAACTTGTACGCACTACTCGCTTGAGCCTATACCCTAGCTTAATGGTTGGTTGTTGCTGCCATCACTTGTGCCATACTCGAGTTCTATTGCTTCTGTCACCCTTACTCGTTTGCCTTGGGAGATGGAAAAAAGAAGTAGGTTGTTAGGCCTGTGGGTTTGAAGAGGTGGGTTTTCAGGCCCATGGATTGAAGAAGCAGGCTATCAAGCCTGTGAGCAACTCTCCCCAAGTGGGAGAGGTTTATGGGGAAGTGAATTCTCTGGGAAGGAACCCAAAAGTAGCTACAGAGCTCAGATAATTCTTGTCTAACCAATTGTTGAAGCCCTGGAAGGGAAGTGGAGAAATCGATGGATTGTTGAACAGTGAGGGTGTATACTTCCCAAGGTGGGACAAGCATGTGGGGAATGAGAGGTTGTGATTTGTGGGCATAAGTTGGCTGATGGGAGGGAATCCTTCCTGATGTACTGTGTGACTTCCCGTAGTCTCATCCTAGCTTAGGAATCCCTTTCCTAGGTGGAGTTTAGTCGCAGCTCGGGGGTGACCCACTACTGAGAGTGATGAGCATATAAGCTTGAGAGGTTCATGTAAGGTCTGCATGCAATTGGTGGTCTTCTCATAAAAAGATAAGTACCATTTCTATGATAATTTTTATGGTGTGTATCCTGCACATGTCTTGATATTTATAAGAATTGCATGTGTTGCTGCATGTATGTTTTACTTTTAATTCCGCATAAATCTGTGTTGTAGCAGAATGTTATGTCTGTTGAAATTTACATTATAAATGTATGTTAGCATAAAGTAGAGGTTGTTTTCAAGTTATTAAGTATGGTATTTTCCGTGAATGAAAGTAAGTCTTTTTGTAAGGTGGCATGGACCGACCCTGGAATGGCTGGAGATGCTACAATTTTATATCAGATCTTGAACAAAGAAGTTTCTTTGAAGTAGCATGCCCCGGCTTGGCAGCCCGGGTATGTTACAAATTGGTATCATAGCTTGAACATAGCAGTTTCTTTGAAGTAGCATGCCCCAGCTTGGCAACCCAGGTACGTTACACTTGGCACCAAATGTGAATATGAAAAACATTTATCCATCGTCATTTCCAAATTTATGAGGTACGATCACTGAAGATCTAGATGCCTTTTTGTTTGAATTTGACATTCTGTGTCGAAGTTACAGTTATGTCCAGGATGCTCAAAAGTTAAATTTATTTCCTACAACTTTAAAAGATTCTACCTTGAGATGGTTTATGGGACTAGGGGAATATACTATTAGATTTTGGGAAGATATGAAAACCACTTTTATTAAGAAATACCAAGACACTTGTAGAACTAAAGACTCACAAAATGATATATTTAAGATGTAGCAACATGAAGAGGAAAGTCTCGAAGACTACAGTGAGATATTCCTAGATACAACCTTCAAAATACTAAACATAGTACATTAAATGATGATACCATCATAACTATTTTTTTGAAAGGAATACAAGAACAATATATAGAAGTGCTTAATATTAGGTTCTAGTGATGTTTCTCACTTACCATTTGCATAAATTTGTGATTTATGCAAGAGATATTCTTGAAGTAGAGCTAAATCTGGTAAGGGAGTGAGGGATACTTTTACAAGGGCTACTAAATTTGTTGCAGGTGGAGTAACAAGGATTGAATTAGAAAATGTATTATATAAATTTAATATATACATCCTTGGTACTATTAGCTCACATCTAGATACAATAAATATTAAAAAGAAATAATAAGAAGAAAACACAACCCTAACTATTTTTTTTGCTCAATGTAGGAAGAAACATCCTTTAAGAGTGTTCATTAAACAACATAAAAAATTGTACTATTTGCGTAGATGACTATGACACAGAGAAATACCCCTCACTACGAGCCATCTTTTCAATGGGACAGCTGAGCCATCTTTTCAAGCTACATAAAAGAGGCCTTGGAAACCACGAGCACAAGGTATGTCACAAGTCCCCTCGTCACAATTTTATGCATATCATAATTATTACCTTCAACAATGGAATGCTCATATTACCTGGAAACCATGGACCCAACATCCTACTCAAAACCATGTTTGGAAACAAATATGGCAAGGGAATGCTTATGGAAATTTGGCCCCACAATAGTTTTCAATGCCTTATTCAACTTATCCACAATATTCCTCACATATGCCACCACATTACCCTACAATGCAATCACAAATGAGTCTACCTCAATCATCAATTCCTCAACTACAATAACAATTACACTTTCCTGCAAATCAAAACCCTCCTAGAACAACACAATTACCTACTCATTTGGTTCCCAACCCAAATAATAGAACAACTCATCATGTAGTCAATGTTGAGTTATAAACCTTTCCAACTCATTTGATCACTCTGGTACCTTTGCAAGATATACACTTGATATTTGGAAAGGTTCTTCAGAAGAAAGATCCTATCATTTTCATTGAAGAATGAATTGAAGTAAAGGAAACTCTTGACAAAACAACCAATGATGATCCACCTAAAGATAGGATTGTTCCCACTACATGGACATATTCTAGTTTACATTCAGAGAAATCACAGGCACCCAAAATGCCTCCCTACCCAAAAAGGCTAGCCTTAGAGAACCTGTTGTTCAACCTGAATTTGACTTTGTAATAGAACTAAGAAACGTCTGTGTGAAAATTACTTATTACAAGCAATAAAATATATTCCTATTTATGAAAATACTATAAGAGAATTATGTATTGAAAAACTTGGAAGAAGAAGAAAATATCCCCTGACAATTCAAGTTATAGACTAATTAGTTGAACTAATGTCTGGAAGACATATAATGGAAAAGTATGTTGATCCTTGAAACCCTGTAGTCATTGTTTACATCAAAAATGTTCCCATAGAAAATACTCTAATTGACCTGGGGGCTGCAATAAAACATTATGACTATTAAGACTATGAAAATTTTACAATTGGATAGTCTTTGACCTACACCTACAGTGATTGAACTAGATGATAGATCATGAATTAAGCATGTTGGTGTTTTAGATGATGTCATTGTAACCTTAGACTCATGATAATACCTTGTGGATTTCTTGGTTACTCAACCCAAGAATACCATGGATGGTCACACCTTAATCCTCATGATACCTTGGCTAGCTATAACCAATGCCTTCATTGGTTGTAGATCCAGAAAAGTGACTATATCAAATGGGGCATCCATGAAGAAACATATCCTCTAGTGTAATACACCAACTTTATCCTCAGATTGTAAATATATTGTATATGTGATACTTAGGCTGGTGAGTCAGTATGTATGGGTTAGAGTCCCTGCAAAGATGAAAAAAAACTAGAGAGCCTGTATTATACAAGTGTATATATGCACTAATTAATAAAATAATACCACGACTGCAGACTAGGGGATGAAAAGAGTATGGGGGGCTAAGACTCCACGAGTAGGTATTGTATATGTGATACTTAGGCTGGTGAGTCAGTATGTATGGGTTAGAGTCCCTGCAAAGATGAAAAAAAACTAGAGAGCCTGTATTATAAAGTGTATATATGCACTAATTAATAAAATAATACCACGACTGCAGACTAGGGGATGAAAAGAGTATGGGGGGCTAAGACTCCACGAGTAGGAAAGTGGGATAAGGGATAGGTAAAGGGATCTTAAGCCAAGGAGGCTAACAAAATATAGTATAATAATTACCTAGGCATTTATATTATTATATTATATAATAATATAAGCATTTATACCATTATATTATTATATTGTATAACAATATAATATAAAAGGACATAAGCATATATAAAAAGGGGGAATTGGGGTTAATTCTCCATTCATTCACTCATTCTCTTCTACCATCCATACCTTCCTACATCCACCAATTGTACACGTACTTAGAAGATTTGGTGGTTGATTATACCAAGGTATTCCTTAGAGGTCTGAGCTGAAGAGGCGAGTTTTCAGGCCCATCTTCTACTGAAGAGGTAGGTTGTTAGGCTCGTGTGATATTGAATAAGTGGTTTGTTAGGACCGTGAACATTCTCTCCAGGTGAGAGAACTATTGGGAATTTTTTTCCCAAGGTGCCAAGCTACAAATATTGGGCTTTGAGACTTTGTGTATGACCTGTTGCTGAATCCCCACAAGGGAAGTGGGGCAGCCGAATGACTGTTGACTAGAGAAGGGGCACACTTCCTAGGGTGGGACATGCATGTGGTGAATGAGATTAGGTTGTAGGATATTTTCTAGAGTTGGCACCTGAGTCTGAGCTATTTTTATATTTGAGAGACCTTAGCCTGGTTTGGAATTCCATTGCCCAAGTTGATTCATAGCCTCAGCTCAGGGGTGATCCACTATTGAGAGTTTATTAGCAGTGATATCTAAGGCATGGTGGAACGTTGTACATATGCATCCAGTCGGTGGATTTTTAAGAGATAAGTACTATGTTCCTGTGTTTATGTTAAATTCTATGTTGTATGGTTTATGTTGTGAATTATATAGTGATTTTTCTATGGCTTGGTATGTTATCTAGAATATTTGATTAAAATGTGGATGTTATGGTGAATGTTTGGAAAAATTGGTGAAATTTTCCAGTTCCCTGCCATCCCAGTAGGCAGTGGAGTGGCCATGTACACCACAATGTGGTATCATAGCTCAAGGTTCAAATATTGGACCTTCATGAGCCAAAGACAAAGTATAGAAATGAAATTGTTAGTAGGAGGTGAAATTGTTAGCAAGTCTACAACTTGTTTGAAAAAAATTATTTGCATCTACATCACATCCATGAGGAAAAGGGACATCCTATGGATAGAGTGCTTAAGATATTAAATCAATTAAAAATTTATTGACAATATGGCATACACCATATCCATGAAAATTCTCCACAACTGTCTTTACCAAATAGCTTGTCATCCTCATGCCATCTTTTCTCCCTTCAATGCAAAACCAATGTGAAAGAGAGCAAGACAACAAATCCATACCTCAAACATGAGTTTACCCCATTCATTTAGAAATTTTATAGTCAATAAAAAATTGTGTGGCTCGATGTTAGAGGAAGAAGAAAAGATGCTCGTGTTCCATCATAGAGTCAAGGCCATTAACATTCACACTAACTCTAAGATGAATGATCTTCTTCCAGCATTTAATTCTAGAAAGAGTTCTCATGGAAGCAACATTGGGAAACTCAATGAAGTACTTCACATATTATAGATGAAGGACATTCTCATAAAATTCTCCACTTATGTTTTTCTCTTTTAGGTCTGCTTAAATAATAAGTCTTCATCCCAAGGGAAATTAGTCCATCCTCACATTAATCAAACACGATTGATGTATATCAAGTGTGAAAATATGAAATATTCCCCCAAAGTGTTTGAAAAAATTCCCAAACGAAATTTCGTCTCATGGACTTCCATGATTTCAACTTGTGTAAGCCATGGATTTGTCGAGGAATCATTGAAACTTTTTTTCCAAATGCAACGAACATGTGTTCAACCCAATCAGTTTAGTTATTCAATAATTCTCCTTGCTTATCAGAAATTGACATATCAAGAACATGGGAAGAGATCCATGGGGATATCATTAAAATGGGTTTCATTCTGACGTTTTTGTGGGGAGTTCCCTTGTGGACATGTATGGAAAATCCATACATTTAGAGGATACCCGCAAAATGTTTGACAAAATGTATCACATGAATGTTGTTTCATGGACCGCCATTGTTGTAGGGTATGTTGAGAAGGGTCATGTTGATGAGGCATTGAAGTTCTTTAGGAGGATGCTACTTGCAGGATTTGAACTCGATGTTGTCACCATTGCTGGTGTGCTCCAGGTATGTGGCCAGATTACAAATCTACAAAGAGGAAAGGAAATTTACAATTATGTAATCAGAAGGGGACTTGATTAACATTTCCTTGTAGGATATGCTCATACATACAACATCCATCTCATAGATAAAACATCCATTCAAGTTCAATTTGAAGGGCATTTCCAATTATCTGAGCCTTCATATCAAGCTTGCTTTCTTTTGAATGTGTTTTTATGAGGTATATTTTTCCTTCAATCTCTAGTGATAGCGAGATGTTAGTTCTCTGCAGCAAATTATTTAGCTTCTTCGATTTAAATCCAAGGAGTCATTTGTACTAAGGTAATTTTTGGTTCTTAATCGTTTCCTAGTTTAAAGGCTTTGTAGTCTATGCACATTTTCTCTTAAATTTGTTAATAAAGATTTGACACAAGAACTATTGGAAGTTACATTGGGTAGTATGGCTCTTGTTTACCACTATATGAGATGTTGAAACTTTAAATACTTATTTTGGATGAATACCTTTGGGTTTTCAATTCACTATTCCATCCATTTCCCTTTCTTGTTTATTTTTCATTTTCCATCCTTAATATTTAGTTCTTGTTGTTTGTGTGGAGTATGAGAAAACAAAATTTTTATGAGGCTACATTCTTCGAGATACTATGAAATATAATGACGTAATTTCCAATATAAGGTAATGAGGTAGAACTTAATTTACTTATCACATATTGATCATGAAGATACAAAACAACGTGTTCATGTTGTTGATTATTGTGTTTGGGATCCAAGGAAAAGTCTGATTTCATAATTATCATGTTGGATCTGGTCCCTCAATATTTTAGCTTCTATTTCCACTCTATAGGACAAAGAAGAAGCCATCAAAAGATAGAGGCAAAAATACATCTTTTTCCTAAGGTTTGAACCCTTTTAGAGCCCTTTTTGGCATCCTCGTAGGAAACCTAGTAGACAACAAGAGAGGCCCTCGTTGGTCACTAGTGGCTCAAAAAGAGAGGCCCTTGCTGGTCACTAGTGGCTTAACAAGCAAGGCTCTTGTTGGTCACTAGTGGCTCAACAAGTGAGGCCCCCGCTAGTCACTAGTGGCTCAACAAGAAAGACACTGCTAAACTTCTAGAATCATTGAGTTACAAGGTGATAAGAGAGGGATGAGTTGGATATTCATGGAAAAGGACTAGGAAATCACATCAGTCGAGTCTCTAGTGGCCTCTAGAAAATCTAGAAGCCTCTCCCAAGCCTCCTCTAAGATTTATATAACAAAAGGAATCCTTGGGAAAGAGGAAGGAAGAATTCAATGGTATTTTTATGTTTTCCAACTATAGAGGTATCCATTATCACAACCAGAAGCTAGTGAGACTATCCTGACCAAGAAGATGCAAGGAGAGGAAAGGAGCAAGGAATCAAAGGAGGATGCATCTTCATCAAGTTTAGGTATGATTTGGTACGTATTCTCCATGTTTTATTAATAGATCATTTGGT
>CBVK0100135818.1:0-14212 GCA_900067695.1 Picea abies
AACTATAAGTTTATTTCACACATCTATTGTAGTTTGAATTGATTTGGTTATTAAAATCATTTACAGTTTTTCCTCTGTGATTACTATCAGCAGTTTCAAGACCTGTAGGTCATTTGAATGATTGTATTTTACACTTCATTAGAAATCCCATTTTCCTCTTTGCCTCCTATTACAATATGAGATTCTTTCGTGATTAAAGCCTCATATTATCTCAGCGATTCTACTTTGTTACTTTACTATTATCAAAATTGTTTCAAGTATAGGAAACGGCCTCAACTATTATTATGTTATTATTTTGAGTTCCAAAACTCTTTTTCTCTTTTCATCCCTTAAAAACTGAAGCAACAAATCTTCAAAATTTTCATATTTAAATAAAACTTTATTTTCCATACTGTCCCAAATAATAGACAGCCCGACATAGAACCTGGCCTCCAAGATCAAACTAGCATTGCTTTGAATTTGTTTAATACTATTCTGCAAACAACAACTAACTGGGTTGAATTAGAATGTTCATGGGCAGTTGTCGAGAGAGATATCAACATCCAAGAACAATGGGAAGCTAGACAGAGGCAGTTGATAAACCAACTCTGATTTACCCTTCACTTTGATTTTTATCCTTTAGTTACCTTTACCTTTACGGATGCCTTGACGGTATACTTTAGAGACTTAAAGTATAAACTCAGGAACAACATTTAACTTCATCTAGATGATGTACATGCCAAATATGACGGTATTATCTCTAAGGCTAGAGTAATTGAAGACCAAGAAAAGAGGATAGAAGATTCCATTATCTATGAAAATAAGATAGATGAAATGGGTCTGCATAATGAAGAAAAACCGTCAAATGTGAAACTATATCAACACCCTCATTATTAGGAAATATTTCAATAAAACAAGATCAATATCAATGTCATAAAGGAAGATGGAATATACTCATCAATATTCATGGAATACGGCATCATAAAACCATTATTCAACAAGATATTATCATAGAACAATATGTACTATAAATTGGAGAAGCATCAACAACAATGCATGGAATCAAGGGAAAGAAAACTATGCAAAAATTAGCCACCAAGGGTTACAACCAAAAATAATTGATTTTGGATGGATGGATCATCATCAATGGAAAGAAGAAAGAAGGAACATAAGAAAATCATATTACTTGGTTTCATCACATGTGAAGCCTTAAATTGCAAAGCTTTTAGGAAAAATATTTTTGAAGGAGGGTACTATGTTATGATCCAAAGGGTGGGGGCATATATGGGGGTAAATGTACATGCAATGTCTAAATACATATGTAATAGGGTTTATTTAGTAGTAAAGAGGCCTCATGTGTAGGTGTGAATAGGTATATATAGAGATCATGTATTCATTATTGTAGACATGTGAATTGTGATGTAAAAATGTATTTGGTTATGTGGAGGAGTTTCTCCTATTCTTTAAGGAGTTATTCTATAACTTTTCTACCTTAGAGTTGTTCTCCACACTCACATTCTATACATGGTGTGTACTTATATTTTGTTATGACAATTTAAGCATTTGGTTCATTACAAGATGATCCTAGAACTATTAAGGAGGAAGTGGATTCAAAGGATGGAAAATTATGGAAAATGGCCATGGTTGAAGAAATAACATCCTTGGACAAGAATGAGGCTTGGGATCTAGTGGATTTTTCCACTAGAAGAAATCTCATTGGAAACAAATGGGTGTTTAAGAATAAGTTGAATGCAAAAGGAAAAGTGGAGAAATACAAATCTTGGTTAGTAGAAAAATGTTATTCTCAGGTAGAGGGAATTGACTTTGATAAAAAAAAAACAATCTCTTGTTTTCAAGTTAAATTCTATTAGATTTATTTTATGTGTTGTTGTTTCTTTTTATTTTTAAGTAGAACAAATGGATGCGAAGACAACATTCCTACATTGGAATTTAGAAGAATAAATCTATGTGAGGTAGTCAAAAGGACTTGTAGTGAAGGGAAAGAAATCATTGGTATGCAGGACGAAAAATTCCCTATATGGGTTAAAGCAATCACCAAAGATGTGGTATAAAACATTTGACACTTATATATTGGGACTTGGCTTCAAAAGAAGCAAAGGCAATCATTGTGTGTATTTCAAATTAGTAGGTGATCATATTATTTATTTGTTCTTGTATGTGGATGATATGTTGTTGATATGAAACAATAAGGAAATTATCTAGGATGTGAAAACTCAGTTGTCCTCTAAATTTGATGTGAAAGACTTAGTGTTGCAAATTTTATTTTAGGCATGGAAATTAACAAAAGTCGGGTAAACAAGAAACTCTAGTTGAACGAGAGAAAATATGTCGAGTCGATATTGTGGAGGTTTAACATGGAAAAATGTATACCTATCAAGGTCCCTATTCTTGTAGGTGAAAATCTATCTGCATATCAATGTCTAAATAAACAAGAAGGGGAAGAGGGCATGTCCCATGTTATGTATGTTAGTGTGATTGATATTTTGATGTATACAATGGTCTGTACTAGATTGGTCATTGCACATGCAGTGGGAGTTTTGAGTAGGTATATGTCAAAACTAGCGAAGGATCATTAGGTAGTCGTAAAGAGGGATTTTTATGTATTTGAGTGGCACTAATACATATGTATTATGTTACCAAGGAAGAACAAGATTGGATAGAGTGTTGGACATACATGGCTTTGTTTATGCATACTAGGTTGGAGATATGGATCACAAAATATCTACAAGTGGGTATGTGGTTAACCTATTTGGAGAATAAATCAATTGGAAAAACAAAATATAGTCTATAGTGGCACTCTCAACTACAAAATCTGAATACATGGAATCCACTCATGCAAGCAAGGAAGTAGTATGGTTATAGAGATTGTGTTCATGTATTGGGTTGGTACAACAAGTTGTAAGGATAGATTGTGACAATCATAGTACAATATTCCTAGCGACGAAACCAACTTATGATTATAAGATAAAACATATCAACGTTCAATATCATTTTTCTAGAGACATGGTTGAACAGAATAAGGTGTTGTTGGTAAAGGTGGACACTTTGGAGAATGTTGAAAATTCATTAATGAAGTCTATGGGCACTGAGAAGTTCTCTTGGTGTATAAAATCAATGGGAATTTATGCCATGGATTGTTGATCATGAAATCCTATGAGCCCTATATGAAAAAAAACAACAAGTGGTAGAATGTTGTGTATGTATTATATTATTTTCACATTTGTGGGTCCGACTATTACGGGTTTCAGAGGCAAGATCCCCCCAAAAAATATTGGGGTGTTTGTCATCCAAAATTTTGGGCAGTCTTTCGCCTTTTGTGAGGGTGATTTTTCGCCTTTGGCGTGTGGCATTCCAACTCGTAGTTTTATAATCCAGATTAAGGAATTAAGTTTCTAATCTAATCTAGGTCAATGTATTGGGTTTTTCTAGATGTCAGCTGATCTTATATATTGTATTACAAAAAATGAAGTTGGATTAATAGAATTAGAGGTGCGGCTCTAAGATAGGTTGTTGGTTTTCCCATTTGGGTTTCTAGGGTAAATCTTTGTGTATATGTGTGATTGCAATTGTTTTATTTTCTTTGTTAACAATCTTTGTGTGCATTGAATTAATTTAAAAGGTTTAAAACTTACAATCGGGGTAGATACTATATGGTGGAATGTTATCAATATATACACCAAAAGAGTATAGAAGAGCCATAATATTTACATACTAAGATATTGAGCAAGTGATAGTTATGCTTAGACAAATGCATGTAATATTGAAGTGCAAAAAAGGGATTAATTTTCTTACCAATAATAAATTCAACTATGCAATGAAGCCAATGCGAAGATGTGATAATGTGAAAATATTCCTTGTCTATAAGAGGGTAAATTGTCCCAAAATCTACAAAAATAATAACACTAGGAATTCATATATTAAATATGATGTGTTTAGAGATCATGGAGATAAATGCTCTCTCAAAAAAATATCATTCTATTTGTGAAAGTATAGTATACCATATCTCAAATTGATATAGTAGAGTTAGTGATATAACCTTGTGCAAAGGGTTGATCTTAGATCAAACATCTTGAAATTGAATATGAGACCATTGTCTCTCTAATATGGTTATAGAGGCATAACCATTGATGATCCAACTTTGATAATAATGTCTCTAGTAAATTATGGTATAGAAAAACAACATGACTACACACATAAACACATAAAAAATATCAAATCTATATATTAGATTTAGTGATACAACCTTATGGAAAGGGTTGATATTAGATCAAACATATTGAAATTTAATATGAGGTTATTGTCTCTCTAAAATGGATATATAATCATAACCTTGGATGATTCAACCTTGATAAAAAGGTCCATAATAAAAAATGGTCTAGAAAACAACATGACTATATATATGTATATGTATATGTATGTATGTATGCATGTATGTATGCATGTGTGTACATATAACATCCACTATATTTCTATGGTGACAGACATGAATCTAAGAGAAATGGTTTTTGGAAAAATTAAAAGTTGTAACATGTCATGTCCCCATTATTGGGTTTCCCTATTTTGTAGTAGAAGGGACTTATGTGGCTTGTTAGTGGAGAAAAATGAGTAAAAAGGGTATCATTTAATGTCACTTAGTTAGGAGATCTTATGTTTTTAAAGTGACATTAGGGAAATAAAGTAAATTTAGATTAACAAGTTACTTAACCATTATTATTTAAGTGACTTTTAATCTCAAAGTGAAATTGGAGGGAAAATAAGGGTTATATTTGATTTAGTCAAAAAGAGGAAAATTCTAGAAGTTACATTTGATTTGATCAAAAAGGGGAAAATTCTAGAAGGCAAGGAGAAAGGATAAAATGAGGGGTAGAGCCTCACTTTGGAATTATGATTTTATATCTTATTAGAGTGCTCTTGTAGCCATCATTTTCATTGGGGTTTTGGGAAAAACCTTTCCACTGCAGGTTTAGTTTCGATGGTGCAATATCCACCCTAGCTAGACAATTGGGGAATTCATCTAGGATTTCCATTGGAGCCTAGATAAGAGGGAAATCCATATAGGATTTCCACTGAAGATTCACTTAGGATTTTTTATTACTCTTGGAGGGATAATGAAGTGCACTAGAGGTTTACGAAGTTTTATGTACAAGGTTGAGCTTAGAAATCTACAAGTTTCCAAAGGATTTCGGAGAACTGGGTCAAAGGAATCCTCGTGAATCAATTAAAGGGTGTCCCGCGAGGCCCCACTAGACGATCGATGGTGTCCCATGAGGACCGTTGCGATCAAGGGTTTGCAGTGGTTGATTAGAGCATGACAACGTGGGTTACATGAGTCTATATTTTTCAATAGATTCAAGAGGATCATGACGACATTCCAGGGTTTTTTTTTCTTTTTGTGTGTGTTGTGCAGCTTTCATAGCAACCAATAAAGATCTATGTGGGTAGCATTTGGTGCAGTTTTTATTACAGCCAATGGATATTTGTATTGTTGTGTTTTCTAAAGATTCCATTCATAATAAAATGACATGATCATCTCATCCATTTTGGTGTATTCAACTGTGTGCAACATGTTTGATAAAATATTCATTATGCGTATACTAGAAAATTGTTTGTGAAAAGTACTTAATAAGTCTAACAACACATGTAATGCAAGTATTTGTTGAAAGTGCACAACTATAAATACATAATTGACAACAAACCATATTCAACTTTGATAATAATGTCCCTAATAAATAATTCTCTAGAAAACAACATGACTATATATGTATATGTATATGTAAGTATGAATGTATGTATAACATCCTCTATATTTCTATAGTGACAAACATGAATCTAAGAGAAATGGTTTTGGGAAAAATTAGTAGTCATAACATTAGTATTTTAGATGTTAAGATATAATTAATTGGAGTATAATACTCAATGTGAATATCAACCTATTTTTGGATTTCTTTAATGATATGTGACCTAAAGATGATATCATCTACATAAACATAATAGTTGCATCAAGAGGTACATTCTAGAAACCAATACGATGGAGATGTATCATGAGTGAGTGAGTGTAATGCTATAATCATGTTGGATATTCACTTAAAAATAATATACTTTAACAATGACAATATTTAGTTAACAATTTAACATGTTAATTATTCCAAGTTTACACCACAATTTAACATGTTAATTATTCCAAGTTTACACCTAAAGGGATGAATTTGACCCTTCTCAATGCTCGATAAATCTAGGATTAATATAAATCTAGACTAGTAATAATAAAAAACATATAATATAAATGATATATAACCTCAAGTGTAGCATGGTATATATATAAACTCATTACTAAGGTTTGTATATCAAAACTTACACAAAATGAAAATTTATAATAATATTGCTTTGTAAAAATGTAGAAAAATATATTATATTAAAAATTAATAACTAAAATATTTTAAATGTGTAAGATGCATTTTATTTTATAAAAATACCATATTTGTTTTACATTATTTAATATAAATCATTCGAGTACAACATTTTGTTAACAACAATATCTATAAACCAAATCGTTCATACTCTAGTAGTTATTTAACTACTACATATTTCAATTTACCATTGAATTTTTTTTCTTCATGGAAACAATTGATATCCACATTCTTTTATGCAATATACCCATTTAGATTAGTAAGGTTGGTTTTAAAGGTCATGGAAATTCTTTAAGAATGTAACTATGGTGATAATATAATCTAAACTGTAAATGTTATTAAGACCGTAATGTAAATTCTTAATGTTATTATTAAGACTGTAATATTAGTGTAGTAGAGATTTTCATATAGGATTTATGACATGGGAACATTAATATATAAATTCTTAATGTTATTAAGACTTAGTGTAGTAGAGATTTTCATATAATATTTATGACATGGTAGCATTAATAAAGTAGAATTTTTTTAATGTACAAATTTTATTATTAAATGAAAAATGAGAAAATGTTAAAAATAAAATGTTAAGAGTTTAATCTTAAACTTTAATTTTTTTTTCAATTATTTTTTTTGTTTTCTTCCAATAATAATATGTAATAGATGTAAATTTAAAATGAATCTTACATAAAGTATGGAACTTATGGAATGTCACTATTTTGATAGGATTTGTTAAAAAATAGGAGAAAATTAGTTTATTATAAATATATTAGATTATTTTTCAAGTAAAACCTTATGAGAAAACCCAAGCTATGATTCCCCGCATCTATGGATGGCTTCTTTAGTAAATCCATTTGTGTAGATTAGTGCTCTTTACCTAGGGGATTCAAACTAGACACCTATTAGTATAGAACTAGCCAAATGTCTAGCAACATTAGTGACAACTAGTTGAGAGAACCTCTTGAGAATTTTTATTTGAAGCTTGTAGGATTCCCCGATCTTCCTCCAATATTCATATGAAGGGTGATCTATAAAACACTATGGATAGTCCACTAGAATAGTTAGTCACAATAGATCTAGTATTATGCTAAAATCTTTTACTATGTAGATTTATCTCTTTATATATCAAATTTATTAACATTATCTTATTGTTCAAATTTATGAAAATAACTGAAATTTAAAAATGAAATAAAAAGAAAATGAGTACACCATCCACACAAATGAACAGAAGATGTATTATGGGAAACCCAAAAGTGGAGAAAACCTCCTAGAAGGTGAGGTGTGTGCTCCTCTCTTTTCTTCACTTATGAAAATGAAAATACAAAGAAAAGGGACACTCACTATGGAGTTGTCTCTAAAAGAATGGAACCCTCTCTCTTTCTAGCAACGCAATATTTAATATAGCATGATAGCCATCTAGGGTTAAGGTTTTTGCATGCCTCAACTCTAAATTAGTATTAGGTTTTAGATCTTCTAGAGTCTTCTTGAAAGTATACATGGCTCTAGCCCCACATATATGAGTAATGGGGGATGATGTGTCATCCACTCATACCATGGTGGTCAACAAGGTAGGTCAGCTTGTGGGAGACATAACTTCAGCATACAAGCTCCAATTAAGGTGATTCTCACAATGTTTGAAAGGTCTCAATGTGTAGAATAAAGTTGAGGGGATGGTATCTATGCTAACAAAGTTTTTACCACAAAAAGTGTTATTTGATGTCTCAAAATGGTTGTGGAAGGTTGGAGACCCCAAATTTCCAAATTGGGGTGTGCGAGCCAATATTGGCCCTACAAACAAATTCCTATAATTTTTCCTCTGGTAAAGTACACAAATAATTGAAAATTTATATAATGAGCAATTCCATATCATAGAATGGATAGATGGTTCAAATGATTGATTTAACCCTTGGGGCTTAATGACTATATAAAACTTACAATCAACATGATACATTTAAAAATTATGTGAACCAAGAATATGCCTATATCAACTAAACATACTACTTAAAAATCATAATAAAATATTATGATTTCCCCACCAAAATTCAAATCATCTCTCCAATGACATACTTCGATTCAAATCTCTCCATTGACATACTTCACATACTTGTGCTTTTACTTGTACTAATAATATATCTCCATACAAGAATACTTGTACTTGTGCTCCTAATAATATATCTCCATACAGAATTCTAACAAGTAGAAAGAAGAGAACACTCCATCTCACCCAATCTCCCATCATGCAAAAATGGGAAAACAGCCTGAAAACACCCACAACCTGTGCATGTTGGGAAAACACCCACCACCTGTGCCTGTTCACTTGCAACGGGAGTCAAAACATCTTCCACATTGATGAAGGGCATATCCAACAATACTGATACTCCATGCACTCACAACCACACAAAAAACACGCATCATGGTGGACACAAGCCTATGCAGAACTTACATCCAACAGATGCCCATTTACATAGTAAGTCAACCATGAATATCTTCATCTCTACTGATCTCTTCGCTTGTCACTACCTCAGTATCAGAAATTTTTAGTTGCACAAGTAAGTGAGTCGAAAATTTTCAACTATAATTACTTCTTTGTTGTTTTGAGAACCCTTCAGGTTTGATAAGAGACGATTAAAATTTTCAACTATAATTACTTCTTTGTTGTTTTAAGAACCCTTCAGGTTTGATAAGAGACGATTAGACTTGTAAGTTTTCATAAATTTATATTACAAATATAATCTTTCATAAATCATAAACTCAAGTACATTTGATCAAGTTGAAATTACGGCAGCATTCATGTTTCGATTCCTGCAATGATACGTCTATGCCATGAGTCATTCCTGCAATTCTTTCTTCTCTGCTCCACTGAGATAGCCATGGCTAAGCTCCCGTCACATGCCATTTTACAAGACTGGTTATTACCGCATGGCCGTAAGTTGACAACCGTGTCAAATGCGCTGTAACAGTCACATTCTTGCAGGATCCCGAAGTTCTGTCTACTCGTTTAACTTGTAATCAGAAAATGACATTAAAATGGCGAGCGTTCCGTTTAGTGTAATCCAATTTATGGCAGAAGAAACTTTTTGGATACTTTATGTCTACCTGCAGAAAGTTATGCTTATGGGAATTACAAAATTATCAAATAATACGAAGAGGCTGGCGGCTCGATCGATGTCATAACCCTAAAATGGGATATCGTCCTAGAAAACGTTGATGTGGAAGGTAAGTTCTTATTGGACATCGACATATCCTCACAAATCAGTAGCCCTGACAACTTCCAAATGCTCCAACCTGCTTCCTCCCGTCTCCGAAATTATTGTCGCATTTTCTCAATGAAATTCACGCACATATTGAATTCACTTGGAGAGCCGATCTCTAAGCCTATATAAATAAGTATTGCGGATCTTTATTATGGATAGCGGTTCGTGCGCTTAAATAACAATCTGGGACTCACCTAAGTTCTGACAAGGAATTTCAAGAGACTTGTTTATCTACCTAAGTTCTGACAAGGAATTTCAAGAGACTTGTTTATCTATGCCCAACAAGGCTTTCATGCTACACTTCTCAGAACTAACGAACTGGACATATTTCTCAACTCGTATGCAAACAAACATAAACATTTTCAGGTTCCTAGTGAATAGGACGTACGATACCCACATGTTACATTGGCGCAAAATAAAAGAAAAAACAATCTGAGGCCGCAGTGAAACCCTACTGATCTACTCTCAACATAAGAAAACAGCGAGCAGGCCGCATAATCTTTGAATTTCCAGCACAGATCTGCCTTACAATCTTTTCCATACTGAATTGTAGAATGCTCCTTTCAACTAAATAACTTCATAATTAAACTCCGTCTGCTTTCAAATCGAACCGAACCGAACCAAGATGTAATATCGGTAAAAGGGTTCTGAATACCTTGACTAGGGTTTTAATACTTTCCTGGCGCTATAACAGATGAGAAATATCTTGACTATGTGCTGTACTAATAAAACTTCGGATGCTACACAGATCAACACATATCAGGTGCTACTAATAATAAAACTTCCGGGCTACGATCTGTAGACGATAGGATTAGCTTCTGCCCTTTCTACCCCCGGTATTAATAGTTATGCCTCTCACAGAAGTCCTTATAAAGTGCGACAAACTATGGCAAACGAGTATCTAAAAACTTGTTAAGCTCGTCTAGAGAGCAGAGCGTCTAGTAATAAAAACGAAAGATTAATCGATATCAAAGTTTCTCAATATATTACACAATTTGAACACGTATTTTCTTGTTGGGAAACAGATTACCTTTCAGAAACAAACAGACACACAGCCTTTAGCCCTTTACCAGCTTTAACTAAATCATATGTGAACAATTTTATTTTTTTCTCTCATACTCTTCTAATAAAAGCAGGTATTGTCGTGCTCTGAGCACTGGGAGAACGTTGAATCTGCAATTTGATTACGCCGTAGGGACTTAAAAACAGCATGCGGCACCTTTTCTTAAAAGAAATTTCTCAGTTAAAGGCAAGAGAGCATGAGACAGACACAACATCAAAGCAAAGTAGTCTTATTCTCTAACTGGAGTGAACAGGCATGGAAAGAGAGGCAATTATCAGAAATTGAAATCAAACAGGAAACAAATTATTATCTCATCATGAGAAAACAACCAGGCTCATTAAGCACAATTACAATTACAAGCACATGTATATACATATGACATGAATATCCTCAAAGATTCGAAAGGAGCAAACTGGTTGATTTCACTAACCTGGAAGTAGCTGTTGCGTACTCGAATAGCTTGCCCGTGCTTGAAAAAATGATAAGCCCGAGTTCTGCATCGCATAGTACAGATAGCTCGTGGGCTTTCTTCAGAAGGCCACTCCTACGTTTGGAAAAGGTTACCTGTCTATTGGTAGTGTTTTCGATCCTCTTGATCTCTATCTTTCCACGCCCCATGTTGCCTATTTGCCTGATTCAGGAAGGAAGGAAGTAGGAGGGTATGATATCTTTTCTTGGATGGATAAATCCGTGTACTAGCTGCAATTTCTATTTGACAAAATCAAAGGACACAAAAGGAACGGAGAAGAGGAATAGGCATAGGAGATCCTCGTGTCATATAGGTTACCCCTTGGCACGCACAGAAACAGCAGTAGCAGCACCAGCAATGCCCTCCTCCCTACTTATCTACTAATCCTAGATCATAATGTCATTAGGTCAGAAGCATCCATCCGCTCCAGATTCTTGTTGTAGAGTCTTCACCGTGCCTTTGACCTGTTCCTGACTTGCTTCAGTATTTTTTTCGTATTTTACTATTACTCACCTCACATGGTAGGGTTAATGACTTTTGAACCGATCCAGCTTACTCTTATTGCCATGGCCTGACAGAGAGCTGAAATAGGAAACGACAGTCCGTCAACTAGGGTTTGATGCCTGAAAAGGACTAGCGAAACCAATTGTGGTATATGGGCTTGGTACCATTCACAAGTGCCATCCGTGCCATACTATTTTCTCTGTGCAGATACGAATCAGGAGAGTCAGGAATTCTGTCATAGAGTAAAGCAAGCCAGGCAAAATGGAGATATCAAAGGAATTATCTCTTAGAGACGTTTTTTTTCACATAACCATGCCATGATTAGAGAGGACAAATATATGCGCTGATCGTCTTTCCTTCCATTTGAATTAAACAACCCTACGCCAGGTGGGGTTTACACGGCTAAAATTGCTGCCATTTTTTTCCTTCCTTCCTTAATCAAAATCAATTAAACGTCTCTATCAAATTGAATTCAGTCCTGGGTCTCTTTCTTTGTCTTTTTCATTCAAATTCAAATGAATCCGAAACCGTTCAATCCCTGGTTATTCAGGGATGTGGTTTAACGTCCTTAGGGACCAGATGATCCTTCTTTCAAGCAAATGGAGGCTCTTACTTTTCCATCACCTCTCCACAAACCGAATTCAGTCCTGTGGTCTCTTTCTTTACACATGGATGTCATTATAGCCCCTTCAGCAGAGTATCATCCATTCCAGAAAAACAAATTTCTCGTCTTTTCATCACCTAATTATAAGCAATCCCAGATTTGATTCGTAACTTCCATCACCTCTCCACTAAATATGATAATTATAATGTAACCAGAAATGTACAAGAGATAAGCCACAAATAAATATGATAATTATAAAGTAACCCCAAATATACAAAAGATAAACCATGAATGTACAAGAAATTTAACTTGGAGCTTGGTTATCCTTGTCACAGAATGAGATGTCATATGTACTCCTCATTATTCATTCATAGAAAGTACCGTCCCAATCAACTTTGGAAATCATAATTCATCTCTATTTTTAGCTTCTCGAGATAGAGTATATCCCATCCATCTGGAAGTCACTGTTTCCATACAACTTTTTATTTTTTGTTAAAACTACATTTACTTGAAAGCAACAAAAGTATGCACGTACATGTTTTACGTTTGATATGCATTATATAATTAATATAATATTAAGTTATCGTGTCGAGAGGAACCAATTCTAAGACTTTACTATGCAGAGAAAAGAATAATAACTTAAGTTACATTAAAAAAAAATAAAAATAAAATAAAATTTTTAAATAATTAAAAAAATTAAATAATTAAATAATTAAAAGGAAAAATATCAATTATATAATAATAATAATAATTTATTTTTAAGGTTGCACTCAAGCTAAACATCAAATTGGTATATGACATCTCTTTTCCTAGAAATTGGTAAAATATTAAACATATAATAGACATAATATTAAAATTAACTTAAGTTTGTTTTTAAATAATAAGATTATATTTAAATTTTTAATTTCTCTTAATAATTAAAGTCCAAATAAATTTAGATTAATATAATGATAAATTTTGTTATTAATTATCCACTACTAATGTTATTTCTTTGAAAACTTATGTTATAATTGAATTAAAATCATTTTAATTTAAATATTTGTTTCAAATAAAATAATAATTCTATATAATATTTTTTTTTTAATTTACTATTTGTTAAAAACACTTTTAGAAATGTAAACTTAACTAATTAAGAATATTATTTATAATGAAAATATATGAAATTAAGTTTTATATTATCTAGATAATAATAATGTGTATTCATATAGTTATTCTACCCATTATTCAATTATAGAAAATATATGAAATTAAGTTTTATAGTATTTATATAATAATAATATTTATTCATATAGTTATTCTAACCAATATCCAATTATAGATTGTAATAAAAAATAAAATGTCTAAATGGTAATAAAAGAGCAATGTTAATGTTTTGAAATTGAAGTACTAGATTTTTAAACAATTTTTTGGGGATAATTAAATAAGTATTTTTAATTAAATAAATCATGTTAATTTGAAGTTTAAGTAAAAAAAAAAATTTACTCAAAACATATTTGTGAGGATAATTAAATAAGTATTTTTAATTAAATAAACCATGTTAATTTGAGGTTAAAGTAATTTTTTTTTTTACTCAAAACATATTTTCTAATGATTAAAAAAACACAAGGTTGGTTAAAACAATATCTAGAATACTATCAATTTTACAAGATATTTTTTTGTTACAAGATATTAAATAATACTTTTTAAGTTTTTTTTTTTTTAACTTTTTTAATACAAAGTTTCAATTTAAAAACCTTGTATTTTTACTAAATATTTTAATTATCTTCTTTTAATGAACATTTTAAAATACCTTTTAAAATATCTCCTATCATGTTTCCTATAATAACATGATAGGACTTTGTAAGTTTTAGATGAGGATTATGTGTAAATTTATGGATTATATATATATATATATATATATATATATATATATATATA
>CBVK0100135819.1:0-14211 GCA_900067695.1 Picea abies
GTCTCTTTCATCAGAAGAATCAAAGATAGCTGTGAAAAAACCCTTCGCAAAGGGGCAGACTGAAACCTCACCCACAAGAAACGGGGACCATTCAGAGTCGTTCCAGGAGCGAAGATCAACCAGACTCGGCCAGAAGCCATTGAACCTGCAAACCAGGGCATGCTTGCTGAGCTGAGAGGAAAACACCAGTTCTTCCTTCGGCATCTGGATAGAAACTGCAGGGGCTTCAACAATCGAAGTATTTGGAGCAGAGGAACCCCCTCGAAGGGAAGCCATATCCTTGAAGGAAGCCCGTCCTGCACGTCTCATAGAGGGACCCTGATCTGGGAGGGGGAGGGCGGAGCCACTCCCATTAGGCTTGGCAAAAGCGTATGAAGAGGTGCGAGCAGGAGCAGGGGGGGCACCGGCCGCCATAGAGGACGGGAGATACCTGCAAAAACCTTAACAACTATTCAAATCTTATTATTGCCTTCAAAACGTAGATGGAATTTTTTTATAGATTTGTATATGTTGCAAGCTTTAAAAAAAAAAAAAAAAATTAATATGAATTTTTAATTAAAAAACTTAAAGAAATATTCAATTATAAAATTTGTTAAAGTAATTAAAAAAAAAAAAATCTTAAATGGGGTGTTTGTTATCATTATGTGACCTAACTTAGCTAGCCTACTAGGTTTAGGAAATGTTGTAGTGCATAAGTTATATCTTTTTTCATTCCCAAGTCCATTCTCAAATTACACATTTTATTTTTTATTTTAAATATTATTATATAAACAAAATTAAATTATATAATCTTCTTAATATTATTTATAATGTTGTAGTCTAAAAGTTTTATATTTCCAAGGAATTTTCATTGTTAAGGTTAGAAATTTTACTCTATAATATGTTTTTAAATATTATTAAATAAACCAAATTAAATTACATAATCTTCGAAATATTATTTGTAATGTTGTGGGCCAATTTTACTTAATTCATTTCCAAGGAATTTCCATTTTTAAAATTGGAAATTTTATTTTTTAAATATTATTAAAAAATTAAATTAAATTACAGAATATTTCAAATATTATTTATAATTGTGTATTTGAAGAGTTCTATGTTTTTCATTCCCAAGGAATAAGAGTTATGTGTTTTTCATTCCCAAGACATTTTCATTCTCAAGGTTAGATATTTTATTCTTTAAATATTTTTTTAAATGTTATTAAATAAACAAAAATAAATTATATAATATTCCAAATATTATTTATAATTCTTTTGTTTAAAAGTTCTACCTTTTTCATTTCTAAGAAATTTTCATTCGATTAAACATTTTATTCTTTAAATATTTTATAAAATATTATTAAATAAACTAAACTAATTGATATAATCTTCCAAATATTATTTATAAAGTTGTTGCATTCTAGAAGTTCTAAGTTAAGTTTTTTATTTCAAAGCAATTCCATTCACAAGGTTAAACATTTTATTCTTTAAATATTTTTTACAATGTTATTGAATAAACTAAATTAAATTACAGTTTTCCAAATATTATTTATAATGTTGTAGTTTACAAGTTCTATTTTTTTCATTCCCCAAAAAATTTCAGTTTCAAAGATAAGCATTTTATACTTTAAATATTTTTTTTAAATATTATTAAATAAATGAAATCAAATTACAAAATCTTCCAAATATTGTTTATATATTTGTATATGGTGCAAACTAAAGAAATAAAATTGTTATGAATTTTTAATTAAGAAAAAGCTTGAAGGAATATTTAATTTATAAAGTTGGGTAAAGTTTTTCTTTTAGGAAACTTTCATAAATGAGGTATTTATTCCTTTTAACTTCAACATGTGGATATTTTAATTCATGACATTTTATTTAAGTTAACTCATCGGGCTTAGGAAATGTTGTAGTCTAGTTGGTCGTGGATATTTTTCAGAAATCCACCAGTCTTAGTATATTAGGACATCTAGTAAGGCCCAATAATCTCTACAATATATCTAGCCAAATATTTAAGTCCTTAGGACATCAAATGAGGCCCAACAATCTCTACAATATATCTAGCCAAAGACATGATCCCAAGACCTCTTGCATTATAACCACAACACTCATCCACTCTTGTTATTCCACTAACTAAAATTAAGTAAAGTTATATGGCATCATGCACTCTCACCCTTCCTCTGACACTCCTTTTTCATTACCAGTATATGTTGTGACCATAAAATTTAAGTCCAAATAGATAACGGTAAGATGATATTCTTTATATTTATGATTTTTTCTGTAAAAAGATATATTTTTACCAATATGTGTTTAATGAAAGTTCCTTACTGCATGGTTGAACTCCTTGTATGCACCTTCATAGAATAAGGACAAGAAAAAGAGGAGATTGCAACATCATATGATTATGAAGCTCATACTTATGATCTGAAAATACTAGCTTCATATATCTTAAGTCATTTGAGGCATTGGACAATGTAGACTCCAACCAAAATGCAACTAGAACATGAAGAATATGGGGGATGACAGGTTTCTCAACAAAAATCAAGGTTTCTTCTTCTTTATGGATTTGAATAAATTGGTCCTGGAGACTCTTCCATTTTTCTTCTTGTGATTCTGATGAAGAAAAAGGAGTAAGTACAACAACTTCATCGCATGCTAAGACTTCAACTCATTCTTGTTCACAATGATCAAGCTTTGTGCCTTCAAGAATAAATGAAAAAAAATCATCATTCTGAAACCCTTCATTGAAACCATCATAATTCACATAGACAGGTGCACTAATAACATTTTTTGAGAAATCCCCTTTAGATATGTGTTATTCAATAGAAAGCTCTGATTTCGTTTCATGATGGTCAAATATGGGCATATTTCTTCCTGAAATTTTTGTGAATGATGTTGCAAAACTCTACACATCTTCTTCAACTTTGTATTCATAAAAAATAGGATCTGTGTTGTAGAATCTAGTATGAGAAGATTCTACATGAACCAACCATTGGGTAGCATATGGCTCTTAAAAAGGGGGGGAAATACGTCATCAATGATGTTACGTTGCAATGGATTTATAGAATTTTCAGAAACACAAACTTGATTCTGATCAATGGTTGTGAATGAAGAAAGTGTTGTCTCTTCTTCAAAATACTTATGAATATGTCCATAACTGACATTCTTTTCAAACCTAATTTTAGAGAATTCTTTCTCCTCTTCACTACTATGGGGGCAATCTTTTTTATTCTCTATAACTAGATCAAGTTCTTCATTAAAACATTGTTCAAAATGAAACTCACAATATGGAAATTCAAAAATCTTCTATGAATCTTCTTGAAAATGTAAAAATTCATCAACACAAACAAGGTTTCTTGAAACCACAACAAGTATTTGCAAGTCATGGTCATCTTCAAAAGGAGAAACATCTCTTTGAATATGTTATTGATATATTTATTTCAAGGAAGGAAGAAGCATTGTATCCTCTGGTAGATTCTTTGAATCTTTTGTGTAAAAATCCTCTAGTGATACCTCTTCATTTGAATATGTAAGGCTATCTTCTCCATTCTCATTATTAGAGTCAACTTCTCTTTCAAAATATTGTTCCTATTCATCATCCGGGATCTCCCCTTCCTATTCATTATCATATGAAGAGCCTTCTATATCCTATGAAACTAATTTAAAACTTTCATCGTAATATATTCCAAGAGAAAGATCAATGGGATACCTCCTTCTAAATAAGGATATATTTGATGTTCTCTAACATTTCTCCAAATCACAAGATTTTATCGATCATAATAGACATGGATATGATAAGGGTCAGGGTGGCATGTGTCTTCTAGTAGAGGCCAAGTTTTCCTTCTGTGGAGTCGCCAAGTGAAATATTAACAGCCAAGTTCATGAGACATGTTCACCATCAATTCTCATAAATTACAATGTCATATCCGTAGGGAATATTTGTTCAACTTATGTCCCCAACAATGGCTCCATTTCATATTTTATCTCTCGAGATGTTCTAGGATTTTCTTGGAATGATGTTGAGGTTGTTGTTGGAATTCGTAGTCAATCACTCCATAGTTATCTAATGATTGGAATTTCCTTTAGTTAGTTTCCTCAAGGTGGAAATGAATGTTGAAAAATCTTTGAATTGTTTCTCAAATATCCCCATCTTCTTCTATATCAATTATTCCATACTTTTTATCCTTCAACCTATATTTTTCAAAATAATGTTTTGCATTGTATCTATCATGGTTGTCTTTCTGGAAGCCTTCTTCATTTAGTAGTTTTTTCAAACACATCTCATGAAAACATAAATTGCACCTCCTATTTATTTCCTAACAAGATTGCATGTGTACTCAAGTCACTAGCTATGAATGGGATTCTCTTCACCAAAAGAGAATGTTTCTCTCTAATATGTGCCAAAAGTATATTTGTCGTAAGTGGTCCCAAACTCCCAAACTCCTAAACTCTATTGTTTAATTCCAACCTAGGAATGAGTGTAATTCATCCTAGAAAAACCATGCAATGAGTGTAATTCATCCTAGAAAAACCATCTTTATTGATCTAAGTAAGATCATGATTCAAGAAACCCATAAAAAACTTGTGTCCAAAATAAATGTCCAAAGCACTATTAAGAAATAATTAAACTAGACTATTAAGAAATAATTAAACTAGACTAATAGATTTAAATATTGTAGGAACTTCATTCATGGATTTGTATATAAAAAACATTTCAACTAAAAAAATGGATTTTAATCACAATATCAAAATTTTATCTTATAGGAAGCATTGTCTATATGTGCAAAGAAGAAAAATGATGTATTTGTATATTTCAATATTAAGCACATCCCATGATCCCCATATTAACGTATGATCCCATTGTATCCAATAAAATTTGTACCTCTTTTATTTAGTAACCATTATTCTTATATAATCTCAAAATGACACTAATATATTTGGGTCAAAAACTATATTTATTTTGACATTAGTTTCAACACACAAGATTTTTTCCATTTTCAATGTCAAAATTCATTGTATTTCTGTTTTTTTCTCTAAGTTGATCAAATTCCATATTATTGTTTTGGATTTTTTTTTTAATTCACCAATTCTTTCCATATTTGTTTGTTACCTTGTTTAAAGTTAATATATCAATATTAAAAAAGGAAATTTAAACATTTAATATTTTAAATGGAAAAACAAAATATAAAAAAACAAATATCCTATTGAGATCCTTCAAATCGTATATTGTTCTCCTAAAACACATTTCATATGAAATACTTATGACCCTAGAAAATGAGAATTCAAATTCAACTTCTCAAGGCCTTATCCTCTTTCTCTCAACAATAAAAATACATAAAATGAAATATGAGGAATTAATGATAAATACTTAGATTATGTTTTATTTCTAATTGAAGGATTTAATACATTTACATAACATAATATTAATGAGAATATAAATAAAATGATAACTTTAAACCCACTTTGTACACTTGTAATGAAGTAGATAAATTTTATGGTATGAGATATTACTTTGTTGCATTTTTTTGTTGGTACAATAGTTGGAACTACCTATGGTATCCTATAGGGTTAACCCCCTAGAGTAACAATGACACTAAACAGTCGAGACTCATAAAAATTATGACACCTCCACATATGTGGCTAGCGTAAGATAACATCATAGACATCCACTAGGGAAACATCACACAGTACCTCATCCTTGAATGAATTGATACCATATCACAGGTGACACTATTGACTAACATAAATATCTTGTCCCTAGTGGAGCCATCCAATGTTGTGTGGTTGTGAGTGTGGTATTGTTGGAAAATCAAAATGCTTGACGACCTCTACTAAAATGAGTATCTTATAGATTCTGCTATCAACAATAAAATGCAACGAGGTCCCCTTCAACCACATTTGTGAATGGAAAATGTACTCCCCCTCCTCAGGATCCTCTAGTTCTTTTGGTTGGATCCTTGCAGTCACAATAGTAGCATTGGGTTCTACATCAATTATTTGACTCATTTTATTATTGTCTGAATTGGATTTTGAGTTGGGGCTCAACTCTATTTCTTTGATCTTAGCTACCAATGACATTTTTAAGCGACATTAATCAGTGTTGTGCCAAGGGATTTTGTGTAATTTGCACCACTTACTAGTGTCCTTCTTGGTCTTCACATTGCCCCTGTTTTCCTTTGGCTTGGATTTGTTGTCTTGACTAGTTTGACTATTCTTTGAGTTAGGGTTGCCTTTACCATGCTTTGGTTGTTATGGATTTGCAGACCCATATTCCTTCTTGTTCTACTCCTTAAATTTCTACTCGATTTTGACATCATATGTAAAAGAAGCTCCTAGCGACGACATGTTTAGAAACTCCATTCCGGTTTGGATGTACCTGTGTAGAGCGCCGTGGTATTTTAGATCTAGATGTCACTTAGAGTCTTTGATACCCAACTTGGTGTGCAAGGTATGGAATCGACCCTAAATATTCCATAATCCTCTATGAAATTTTGCTCCTAGTAAATTTCCCACCAATGATTGACATGGGAGAGATCCTTTAGCAGCGCAAAGATGATCTTCTCTCTGTCGAAAAAATTTTGAACTGAGAAATAACCTTGTAGAAAATTTAACCACTTTTCGAAAGAATCCACATCGATATGACATTCAAATATAGGAATATCAAAATTAACTTGTACCTTGAATTGGGTAGTGTCTCCAAAGTGACTGCTTGAACTAGACACACCTGTTATTGTCGGTAATCGTTGAAGGATTTGGGAAAAATTCTCCAACATCTTATTCCTTTGTTGCATGAGGGGTTCTATGAGCAACAACTTGATGGGATCTTCTGCTCCCTCGTTCCTCTTCTCTTGCATCATGGGAGGCCGCTTGGGCTGGTGAGAGAAGTTGTCCTTAAGGGAAACTCTCTCGAGATCCAACTCTCTATATACTAACCTCGTCGAGGACATTAACAAGAAACAAAAAGGAGTAGACTACTCTAATACCACTGATCGAGATTATTTTGAGAATAAAATGAAGGAAAAGATATAGAAATGAAATATATAGGGATATTGTGAGATACACATAAATATTTCAATAAACACAGAGATACATTAATGAAAATTTTTTATTAATGAGAGAATGAATAAAAACTATACAATTACAAAGTGACTGACTCACTAGAATGGTGGTAGCTTATCTCTTAGAAGAGATGTGATGGAAATGCTCATTGGTAAGAAGATGATGATGATTAAAATGAGGTTCTAGAGGATTTTTTTATCATAAATTAAGTGCAAAAACCTAACCCCAAAAGATGAAATGCCAAAAGGTTTGCCGGCCCTGATGAGGGTAGTTGGTATGTCAACTTCCCAAGAGCGTAACTTTTTCATACAACCTTTGTTTCAGGAACATGATAGCTCATTTGAAAGGTATATCCAAGTAATACAATTTTTTATGTCACAGTCTAACTAAAGGCTACAATGTGACTATGGTGGTCCCAAAAAACATTGCTTAGGGCCTCAAAACAACCTTGAAAGCTTAGTACGTGAAAAGATGTAGAAAATGGCAAGGTGGAAACCCTTGTTTTGAGCCAATTACAATGTCGTCCGTCCAATTGAAGGATTTACAATGTAACGCTAAGGGTTGCTTATTTATATCTATTTCAGGGTAATTTTGATTTTGGGTGCAGTCCTTCAACGTTAACTCTCAAATGAATTTCCATTCCCAAGGTTACATATTTTATTCTTTAAATATTTTTTTAAATATTATTAAATAAACTAAATTGAATTAGATAATATTTTAAATATTATTTATAGATTTGTTTTAGTGAAGGTTAATCATCATATGTTGCAAGTTAAAGAATTAAAATTGTTATGATTTTTTAATTAAAAGAATTTTAAGAAATAGTTAATTTATAAAATTGGATAAAATTATTTTTCAAGAAAATCCTCATAAATGGATCTTTGTTAGATCTTATTTATCATTATGAGGTCTAATTCTAACTAGCTCAAATCTCTGGGCGAAAGGAGTCTCATGCACCAATTTGGTGTCTAGCTTGACCATGATCTTAAAAATAGATTATTATTATTATTATTATTCATAGCTTTATATATGTTGCAAGCCAAAAAAAACTAAAATTGTTATAATTTTTTAATTAAAAAACTTTAAAGAATATTTAATTTATAAAATTGATTGAAGTATTTTTTTTAAAAAGCCTTGGGTCTATGTTATCATTATGGGACCTAATCTTAGCTAGCCCACCAAGTTTAGGAAATGTTGTAATCTATATTATTTATAGATTTGTATATATTGCAAGCTTTAAAAAAAATTAAAATTGATATGAATTTTTAATTAAAAAATTTGAAGGAATATTTAATTATAAAATTTGTTGAATTTAAAAAACATAATCTTAAATGGGTTCTTTGTTATCATATGTGACCTAACTTATCTAGCTTACTAGATTTAGGAAATGTTGTAGTCCAAAAGTTCTATCTTTGCTCATTCCGAAGTTCATTCTCAAGTTACACATTTTTCTTTTAAATATTATTAAATAAACAAAATTAAATTACAGAATCTTTTAAATATTATTTCTAATGTTGTATTCTAAAATGTATTCTAAAAGTTCCATATTTCCCCGGAATTTTCATTCTCAAGATTAGATATTTTATTCTTTAAATATTTTTTTTAAAAATATTATATAAACCAAATTAAATTACATAATCTTTCAAATATTATTTGTAATGTTGTGGTCTAATTTTACTTAATTCATTTCCAAGGAATTTTCGCTCTTAGGGTTAGAATTTTTTTTTTAATATTATTAAATAAATTAAATTAAATTACATAATATTTCAAATATTATTTATAATTGTGTAGTCTAAGAGTTCTATGTTTTTCATTCAGAGGAAATAATAGTTCTATGTTTTTCATTCTCAAGGCATTTTCATTTTTAAGGTTAGACATTTTATTCTTTAAATATTTTTTAGAATGTTATTAAATAAACAAAATTAAATTATATAATATTCTAAATATTATTTATAATTCTTTAGTCTAAAAATTCTATTTTTTTCATTTCCAATAATTTTTCATTCTCAAGATTAAATATTTTATTTTTTAAATATTTTTTAAAATATTATTAAATAAACTAAATTAATTTATATAATCTTCCAAATATTATTTATAAAGTTCTCAAGATTAAATATTTTATTTTTTAAATATTTTTTAAAATATTATTAAATAAACTAAATTAATTTATATAATCTTCCAAATATTATTTATAAAGTTGTTGTACTCTAGAAATTCTAAGTTTTTCATTCCAAGAAATTTCCATTATGAAAATTAAACATTTTATTTTTTTAATTTTTTTTATATATTATTAAATAAACTAAATTAAATTACAGTTTTCCAAATATTATGTATAATGTTGTAATTTACAAGTTCTATTTTTTCATTCCCAAGGAATTTCCATTTTCAAAGCTAAACATTTTATGCTTTAAATATTTTTTTAAATATTATTAATTAAATAAAATCAAATTACAAAATATTTGTTTATATATTTGTATATGTTGCAAAGTAAAGAAATACAATTGTTATGATTTTTTAATTAAGAAAAAGCTTGAAGGAATATTTAATTTATAAAGTTGAGTAAAGTTTTTTTTTTAAGGAAACCTAGTAAATGAGGTATTTATTTCTTTTAACTTTAACATGTGGATATTTGAATTTGTGAAATTTTATTTTAGTTAATTTATTTGGCTTAGGAAATGTTGTAGTCTAGTCTTTGGATATTAGGACATCTAGTAAGGCCCAACAATCTCTACAATATATCTAGCCAAATCCTTAAGCTCTTAGGACATCAAGTGAGGCCCAACAATCTCTACAATATATCTTGCCAAAAACTTGACCTCAAGACCTTTTCCATGATAACCACAACACTCATCCACTCTTGTTAATCCACTAACTAAAATTAAGTAAAGTTATATGGCATCATGCACTCTCACCCTTTCTCTAACACTCCTTTTTCATTACCATTATATGTTGTGACCATAAAATTTAAGTCCAAATAGATAATGGTAAGATGATATTCTTTATATTTATAATTTTTTCTTTAAAAAGATATATTTTTATCAATATGTGTTTAATGATGGTTAGTGTTTAACCTTACTTAAGATTAATAAAATCTATAGTACAAATAAATGAAATGAAATGAAATATTTTTTAGAATGTTATTTATATGTTTGAATATTGAGGAAATGAAAATACTAAGATTGTTATGGTTTTTGAAAGAAAAGAGTTTTTCAAGAATGTTTAATTTATGAAATTGGGTAAGCTTATGTCTTATATTATCAAGAGAAATGATGTTGATCCTCAACTTCATTTTTATCATGAATTCTACAAATTTTTTCATTCCAATGTGTTTATTAGTTAGTTCAATGACCAATTTCACTACAAATAAGCATTGATACCCAATTTGGTTTTGTGTTTTAAACTCATAAACGTTGGAAAAATAATTCTAAATAGCCAAATTAGGATTTGCAATTCTTTTGTAGTATTTCGATTTGCTTGTGAAAGCTCACTACATATTCATAAAATTACTACATTGCCCTCTACTCAATTAATGAACTTGATTCAAAATGGATCATTATATAATTGTTCATATATCCTGGTACTTTCTAGGTGGAAAAATTACAGGAATTGGCTTGTAGCACTCATTTTAGTAGCAAGTCCCAATTTGGAGGTTTGGAGTCTAGAAACTTCTAGAGACAATTTAAGGCATAAAATGAAACTTTTGGGGGTCAACAATTTATGAGCATAGCCTGAACCCCTCGATGTCGTTCTACACACTAGAAGCTTTCTAATGGTTCTAAAACCACCTTAATTGGAGTTTGTATGAAGAGGTTATGCCTCCACAAGTTCACCCACCTTGTTGACCACCATGGTACCTGGTGGATGCCACATTAGCCCCCATTACTCCCACATGTACGGCTAGTCACATGTGTAATTTCAAGAATATTCTAGAGGGTCCAAAATTGTAACATTAATTAAGGGTTGAGGTTAATCCTAGATTACTATCGGGATATGTTAAATATTGGGCCGCTAGGAAGAGAAGGGGTTCCATTCTTTTTGCATTGTAATTGTTCCATAGAGTATAGAATTTAGTATTAGGATTTGAGAGCATAATAGATGAGGTAGAAGATGTTGTAGCATCCATTTAAGCCATATTTTCTATAGTGGGTGCCCCTCTCTTTGTACTTGCATTTCATAACTTAAGAAAAGAGAGTATATCATAGGCCTCACCTTCTAGTTGGTTTTTCTCCCATATCGAGTCTCAGGTCACACCTTCTATTCATTTTCTTGGATGATGTGCTCATTTGATTGCTCTTTCATTTTTAGATTTCAATTATTTCCATTAATTTGAGCATTAAGATAGTAATAATAAATTTGGGAGCTAAGGAAATAAATTGCATAATAAAATATTTTAGAATATTGAAAGATCTATTGTGATGAGCTATTCCATTGGAATATCTTAGAGTTTATGTGGGAAGTTGCCTGATCCAATAATTTTCATAGACATAATTCACAAAACCCTACATATGGTGGATGAGTCCAATCATAACAACCCTTGGTATGTAGCATAAGAGAGATTCACGAAGATAGAAGAACAAGTCATTGGTGTCTCTTGCAACATAGACCTCATCATGGTTGTTGATGAATGCAATTATGTGAGACATTCTCCATATTACAAACCTGTGAGGTGTGGATCATTGCATCTATGTGAAGTATTTATCTCAGCTTACAAACCTGAGAGAAAACCCCTAAGAAGGGTATGTGGTTCCTCCCTCAGACATATCTAGGAATGTAGAGATGACCTACTCCATTCGGAGAGTGAGAAGAACTCCATATGATTATCCAGTGGGAAAGTCGATCTAATGAGTTGGACGTGTCTGTGGATGAGCATAAGATGAATGCGTGGAATCCAAAAGTGTTGGGTGCATCATCATGTGAACGAAAATGAATATGATGTGTTAGCCTCCTCTGAGTAGCAGAGTTGACAAGAAAAATCCAGACGATTCTCTTGTGTGAGGTAGTGGGAAAGAAGATATGTAGAGTGGACATGCCTGTGGATGAGCACAGGTGAACATGTGTATATGTGGTTCTTCAGTGTAATGCAATGAGCCAGAGCTATGAAGTCCCTATAGATGTACCATTAGTGGATGAGCACTAGTGGGTGTATCATATCCTTTGTTATATGTTCTTCAAGAGTCAAAGCTTCATGTAACCCTAATTTTTATGTAAAGGGTAGAGGTCGGCCCGACCTTAATGTGATTAATAATAAATGTAAAAGATAATTAATATGGTTAATATTAATTATAATAATAATAATAATAATAACAATAATAACAATAATAATAATAATAATTATTATTATTATATGATTTAGTGAGGTCAGCCATTTTGAGCCAATAGATACAAGATACAACCCATAACCTTCCCTCCAACCTTCTGTCTGGCTCCTAAAGCCATTTCTACAAAGTTAAACTCATCATGTTCAACTACCTTAACCTTAATTCTTTTAAGTTCTGGACCAGAAATGAAACTCCTTGTAGCACCTGGATCTATCAATATACTAAGGGTTTGGTCAATGATGGTAAGGAGTTTGTTGTTGAGGCACTCGCCGATGAGGTGTAGCAAAAGTGGATCCTCTCTAGAAGCCATTATATCCCAGTGTAGTCTAGCTGGTCTCTGATGCTGCTGTGCACCAGATGACACCTACCCTGCTGGTCTCATTGGAGTCCTGCTCTGAACCTCATTGATAAGATCCTCTTCTGCTATGAGGGCTTTCTGGATGACATCATGCAAGGTTTGAGGCATCAAAATCCTAACTATTTCACGAAGGATGACATTAAGGCCAAACACAAACCTGTGGACCTTAAGTTTCTCGTTATTCTGGTGTGGAGCATACTGAAGCAACTCCAAAATGACCCTCATAATCGGGCACCATACAACCACCTTGTCACAAGGCATTGAACTCATTGAGTTGATGCTCAACGAATTCTTTCGATAGATACCTCTCTCGGAACCGTTCCTCAAACAGATCCCATGACACATCTTCAATGACCATGTTCAAAAGTGGTAGGAGAATGTTCCACCATAGAAGAGCACTCCCCTTTAATTGAAAGACTGCCATGTAGACCTTCATGTTGGAGATATAGTTCTGAAGTGAAAATCACATCGCCATATTATACAACCATGCCTCGACGGCTGCATCATCAAGGGCACCAAAGAACTTGGAAAATTTTACCTTCTCGAGTTCACGGTGAATACAACCAGTACTGACAGGAACACTTGGTGGACCCTTAGGGGTGTCAGGGCCATGTCCTCATCTTAGTACAGAAAGTTAGTCGAGACCTTTGATACTCTCTGGAAGAACCATGTCAGACCCAATGCATATCTCGCAACAATCCGCTCATGCTCAAGACTTGTTCCTTCTTTTGGGGGTTGGTCCCCTCTATCGTCGGTGCTATTGGAGGTGTCACACCTCCTCCCCTGAAACCATGTCATGAACCTCTATGGAATCCTCTAATAGAGATCACCGTAAGGACAAGTTAAATTTTTAATTAGCGCCAGGTTATTAATCAAGGGCTTTACTGCAGTGGAAATCATGGTGATCCACAGTCTTAGGGTTGAACCCACTATGATACCATATGTAATGGCCCCATCGTTAAGACTACAAGCGACGCAAGTAAGTGCAAATTTTTTTTTGTTTTAGAAAGGAAGGGAATCATGACAACAATTAAACCACACAACTTGGCAAAGAACAGAACACGCACAGATTAGCCAACAGACAACAACGACTCAACACACTAGCACACCATGTGACTAGGCAAACATGTGAATCAAGACAAATAAAGATGGCCACCCACTTGACACAGAAAAGACAATTCCTACAAGCTAAAGGACAACATCAACCACTCGATGCAACGACTTTGAAGACCAGTAACCAGAAAACCTCTACGGTGTGCAAAACCCAACGCACTAAGGCATTTCATAACCAAGACCAATATCAATTACAATGAACACATGCCCACATTGACAAGAACAAGACTCTGACCAAGTTATCATTCACCTCTATCTATCAGGGCACGCAATGATCCCCTCATCAGGAATCATGTTGTCACTAGGCGATAGGTGTGACAATAACTGTTATAAGATAAATCGATAGGTGCAGACACTAACTGATCTCCCTAGATCCACCTAGATCTAGAA
>CBVK0100135820.1:0-14211 GCA_900067695.1 Picea abies
TTTTTTGAGGATTTGTTCAGGATGGATTTGGCTAGAAAGAGGCATGGGTAGGCCTGATGCCAGGTAAACCTGTATAGTGCATTTTAGGGTTATAACACCATTGCATGGAAAAGTTTCTCAAAAAAGGTCATTCTAGTGTTATTACCCAACTCCATGCCATACAAGCAACAGAGACACCCTCGGTGCTGTAATACCTCCAAGCCATCCTTTCTAAACATCAAGTGGTATTTTCCACTCCCCAAGGACTCCCTCCTTCCCATGGTGTTCATGATCATTCCATTCCCCTTGTACCCAAAAGCCTTCCTCCCAATATCCGTCTATATCATCATCGCTTTTCCCAAAAAAATAAAATTGAGAAAATGGTCCAAGAACTCCTTAATGAAGGCATTATCTGCCCTAGTACGAGCCCCTACTCTTCTACTGTGGTCATGGTCTTGAAGAAATAAGGTTCTTGGAGAATGTGTCCTAACTTTCATGCCCTCAACAAACTTATCATTAAAGACAAATTTCCCATTCCTATCATTGATGACCTCTTGGATGAATTGAGTGGTGCCCAATTATTTACTAAAATTGATCTTTGTTTGGGCTACCACCAGATACGTATGAAAGAGGCAGACATTCCCAAGACTTCCTTTAGAACTCATGAGGGCCACTATGATTTTTTGGTCATGCCCTTTGGCTTGTGTAATGCCGCCTCCACCTTCCAAAGCCTCATGAATCATGTCTTCCGTCCTTTTCTTCATCATTTTGTCTTAGTTTTCTTTGATGATATCCTCAGCTATAGAAAAACCTGGATAGACCATCTTTCTCATGTGGATCGAGTTCTCCATCTACTCTCTCAGCACCAACTTTTCCTGAAATAGTCTAAATGTGCTTTTGCCGCCTCAGAAGTTGAGTACTTGGATCATCTGGTTGGCAAGGATGGCATCAGGGTAGATCCTAAAAAGATTGAAGCTATGCAATACTGGCCTCACAAAAAGTCTCTCAAAATCTTGCGTGGATTTCTAGGTTATTATTGCAAGTTTGTTAAGAATTATGGAAATATTGCAATACCTCTCACTGCACTCCTAAAAATGAACTCTTTCACTTGGACCCCAACTGCTACTCAAGATTTTCAAACCTTGAAGATGGCCATGTGCACCACTCTAGTCCTGTCCCTTCCCGATTTCACAAAGACCTTTGTCTTGGAATGTGATGCTTCAGGGAAAGGAATTGGTGCTGTCCTTATGCAAGAGGGTTGGCCTTTGGCCTTTACCAACAAGCAACTGTCTAAATGAAATCTGGGCAAATCAATCCATGAAAAGGAAATGTTGGCTATTATGCATGCCATTGATATGTGGTGCCCTTATCTATTAGGGCAATGCTTCCAAATTAAGACAGACCATCAAAGCCTCAAGTATTTTCTGGAACAATTCATTTCCTCCCCGGAGAAACAAAAATGGGTGACTAAGCTCTTCTGATATGATTATGAGATCATTTAAAAGAAAGGCAAACACAATGTGGTTGCGGATGCACTTTCCCAAAAATATGAAGATGAAGGATCCTTTTTTTCTCTTTCCTTCATTGTACCAGATTGGCTCCAAGCCGTTCGCCAGGAATGGCTACTAGATCCCCAAAGTTCGCATATGATCCAACAATTGCAGTCCAATGCTCCAGCTTTCCTAGGGTGCTCTTGGCTCCATGATGATATTTTATACAAAGGGCATTTGTATTTAAGTAAACAATCAAAACTTAAATCCACGGTACTTTTTGAGCTTCATGCTACACCCACAGTGGGGCACTCCAGGTTCACGAAAACCTATGACAGGGTCAAACGTTCTTTTTTTTGGGATGGTATGAAACAAGACATTCATAATTTTGTCACTGAATGTTATGTGTGTCAATGCAACAAGGGAGAAACAGTCAAATCTCCAGGCACATTACAACTGCTTCCGATTCCACCTGCTATTTGGAGGGATATTTCTATGGATTTTCTTATAGGCTTACCCAAATCGGGAAATAAATTAGTAATCATGGTGCTTGTTAATCACCTTTCCAAGTATGCTCATTTTTTCACTCTTCAACACCCATTTACAACATCCACGGTGGCCCAACTATTCATGGATCAGATCTTCAAGCTTCATGGCATGCCACACTCTATTTTTTCTGATCACGACCCAACTTTCACCAACAATTTTTGGCAAGAACTTTTCAAGCTACAAGGCACCCAATTGCATGTCAGCATA
This sequence comes from Picea abies, assembly GCA_900067695.1. Classification (NCBI taxonomy): domain Eukaryota; kingdom Viridiplantae; phylum Streptophyta; class Pinopsida; order Pinales; family Pinaceae; genus Picea; species Picea abies. The sequence goes on from CBVK0100135820.1 coordinate 2,226, forward strand.
GCTTATCATCCCCAAATTGATGGTCAAACGGAAGTTTTCAAAAAGTGTTTGGATACATATTTGAGGTGTTTTTCCTTGGAAAATAAAAATCAATGGGATCAATGGTTACCCCTAGCCGAATGGTGGTACAAAACTTCATACCATACATCTACACGCATGACTCCTTTTGAAGCAGTATATGAACAGAATCCACCTTCAGTTCTCTCATACTTACCTAGTGTCTCAAAGGTCTAGGTGGTTGACCAAAAACTTACAGTTCGAGAGGCTATTTTCCGTACCCTAAAAAATAATTTGGTCATGGCACAAAATCGCATGAAGCAACAAGTAGATCAAGGTCGCTCTAAACGTCAATTTGCAGAAGAGGATTAGGTGTTTCTTTGACTGTAACCTTACAAGAAAAATTCCCTCAAGGCCGAGCGGTGTTAGAAGCTAGCGCCCAAATTTTATGGCCCTTATACCATTCTCAAGCATGTGGGACAGGTGGCCTATTATTTAGCTTTGTCCAGTCATTCGAAGCTACATCCTGTTTTTCATGTTTCATGCTTAAAAAAGGTCATTGGAACTAAGTGCCAAATTCAAACCAACCTTCTCGAGTTAGCCAAAGAAGGATCCATTTGGCTACAACCACAAGAAGTTTTGGACCAGTGTGAGTGTCATCTGCGTCAGAGAACCATCAAGGAAGTGTTAGTCCAGTGGAAAGATACAACTCTAGCAGATGCCACTTGGGAACCAACTACCATTTTGCAGCAATTTCCACATCTCAAGCCTTGAGAACAAGGCTGTTTTTAAGGGGGAGGACATGTTAGGGTCCTAAAATGCACATAGGTAGAACAATATATTCGGATGTAATAAAGGTAAATATTAATAAGGCCTTACAATAAAATAGAATAAGTCGAATGTAAGAAGACCTAATAGAAGCTTCCGCTTCTAGAAGGATCTTCCTCTAGATGCTTCTTTTGATAGACATATTTAGTATAAATAGGAGTTGAGTGTATGAGAAACCTGTTGAGACCTGAAATTGACATCCCCATTACCCTATTATACTCTTCACCTATACCTTTTTGGCCTACCTAAAGCTTGAGTGAATGACAAGAATGCTACCAATTGCCAGTAATAAGGTCATAAGGTAAAGTATGGTTAATTCATGCATTTTGTGGTTTATTGAGTTAAGGAATTAAATATTTCATGTACTAATGCTTGATTTTTCATATGTGAATATTTGACCTCTAGATGTCTAGAATTCCTGTACCAGCTTAGCCATCTAGTACCCGCGCACCAAGACTGCTGCTGTCCGAATCTGGTACCAAGTGCATCTGGTACTAAATCTTACCTGTTGCGATCCGGTACCAACAACATGCACTGTTATGATCTGGTACCAATGACCACGCTTTGTTATGATCCGGTACCACCTTTTATGCTCTGTCATGATCTGATACCATCTACCTGTTATGATCCGGTACTAATATGGAAGAGCCTAATGCACTAAGTTAAGTGCCAGATCTTGCCTATGTCAATTGATGGACGTCTATCTGCTATGATAAACATAGTTTGTTTATTGCCTCATCCTCATGCACTTCGTGTCATGAGGATGAAGCTAAATATGTAACCGAATGATTGAACTTAACAACTGATTGATTTGCAAATCACCTCGCCTCCTTGTGTTTCATGATTTAGACTATTAAATAGTCGTGGCAAAGATGGTAGAGAGAGTAGGAGAGTTAGCATATCACCAATATGTAAAGAAACGTATGATAGTATAGAACATATCCTGAGTCAAGATTAATAGAATGTCATTTTATCTCCATATTTTGATTATCCATGATTGAGTATGAGTTGAGTTGCTAACGAAAGTATGTTTTTATTTTCTGAAATGTGAGTGAGAGTAATGTGTGTGTCAAAAAAAAGCTTCCTATAGACTTCAATAGCTGACCTGTTGAAGTGGCAAGGGCCCACCCCCCAACAAAGGTCAGCCTCTTTGTAGATTAGCATTAGTATTTTTTTTCAGTAGTATAAACATTGAATCAGCTAAAGCTTTAACTTTGTTAGATGATAGCAATACAGATTAGATTAAGATTTCCATTCTATAATTTCTTAGAGATCTTTAATTTCTCTGTTTTTGCATATGCCTTGTTTCTGTTCTCATGAATTTGATTTCCTTGAGTGATCATAGATGTTGGCAGCAATAGTCAAAACTACTTGGGTAAGAACTAGTGAAGTTCATTGTGAACCACAACAAAACCAACATATTGACTATTGAACTACCCATGCTATGCTTTGCTGATTGATGTGTGATTTCCTTTCAGAAGTGTGGATTGCATAGTTAGTTTTCTGGGTCAGATATCAGAGTTAATCTGTCAAACCAATTCCATCTCATACTTGCATGTGCCATAATGGAATAGATAGCCTCTCTGTGAAAGACAACTGAAGTGCATTGTAGTTTTCTATTTTGATTTGTTTCTAGCATGCATAATCTAGTTTAATTCTATACTCGTGACATTATAAATTACCTTTCTTACTGGTGTCTTGTAACTCTGTTGATTATGAATCCTGGATTGATAATTGATGAGTGCATTATACTAAACATATAAGTAGCACAACATTTTGGTGTCGTTGCTGGGGAGTTGCAAACGGTAGGAAGTAATTTTCAGCTTAGATTGTTTGCATAAATTTTAATGTATTTAAAAGGCTTCTTGAGGGAGGAGGATAAAACGTTTAAGACATGAGTGAAGAGCCATGTGACCACTAGAGTGGGGTTCTCCAAAGCCAGGTTGCCTTCTTACCTTCTAGATAGGATTAGGATTTCAATTCAGCTAAAGAATCAAATTTCCATTTTATGCATAGATATAGAGATAACAAGGGTAAATTTGTAAGATCCAAAGACTAAAAAACAAACCCCCCCACTAATCCAACTAACACTGGTGCAGGAAAAATTCCACCAATAGAAAATTCAAGGGGAGCTAGCGAGGCTCCAGAAGGAGAACCTAAAACAGAAGAATCAATATTGGGACAGGCAGAACATGAGTTTGCTGAACATTTAGGAGACAACGAACATTTAGGAGAGAAGAAGAAGGAAATGTAGCTACAGAGACTAAAACATTTGGGTTTCCAATCTTGGATAATTTTAGAAACATCAACATGAAGAATATCCCATTATCATCATTACCCACTTTCAGAGGTATGTCAACTGAAGATCCAAATTTATTTTTATTCAAATTTGACATATTATGTAGAAGCTATAACTACTCATATGATGCCAAAAAACTTAATCTTTTTCCTGCTACAATGAAAGATTCAGCCTTAAGATGGTTCATGAGCTTAGGAGAAGATACAATCCTTTATTGGGATCAAATGAAAGACACATTTTTACGAAAATACCAAGACTATTGTAAAGATAATGTTAAAGACGACATTTTTAAAATGCATCAAATAGAAGATGAAAGTCCCAAAGACTACTTAGAAAGGTTCTTGTACAACTATCAAAAGTCAAAACTATTCACCTCTGACCCAGCTGTAGTAGGAACTGTATTCTTGAAAGGTCTTAGGGATGATTACATAGAAGTTTTAAACTTGTTGAGTTCAAGAGATGTACACCAAAAACCTTTTTCAAAAATTGTAGATTACTGTAGGAGATACTCAAGAGGACAAGCTAAAACAAGCAAAGGACCAAGAGATCCTTTTAGTAGAAATACAAAACAAAGTTTAGGGAATGTCACCAGAACTGAGTTAGGAAACTTATTGGAGAACTTTAAAACATACATCTTGAGCACAATAAGTAACCAATTAGATACTCTGAAAATGAAAAAGAAACAAGAAGAAGATTATTTAGCAAAATTTTGTCATAGATGCCGAAAGAAGCACAATAGCGAGAAATAATGCCCATTAAATGTCATAGAAATCTGCGGTCTGTGTACACTAGAACACCCCACATCTGAGTGTCCAACCTTGCTTGAACTACAAGCCATGTATAGGGGAGGAGGAGTCTCACAAGAACAACCATACCCTTCTAGAAGACCTTGGAGAGCCCAAAATCCCAATACATTTTATGATCCTAATACACAATATCAACAACAGCAATGGGGTCCTTCCCCAATGACTTATCCACAATGGACACCTCAAGAAAGTTAACCTTGGCAACAAGGTTGGAGGGGACCTATGTATGGAAACTCTTACCCTACATATCTACAATACCTTGCAAACATTTCCTAATTACTACCTGGATTCAACACACCATAGATGCAAGCTTTACTCCCACCTCCTATACAACAAAAATTTACAAACCCCTTGAATCCTAATCAACAACATCAAGTATCTATAAATGCCAATGAACAACCACAAAACCAAGCTGCTAAAAACCCTCCAAGACCAACAACAATCCTTGCCCAGCCAGTCCCTAACCCCAATAATCAACCCACCCACCCTATGAAAAATACATAAGTTCAAACCTTTCCCACCTATGAAATTCAACTACGATCAGGGAAAGTGGTAAACCAATCAGATCCTGCAGTAATAATTCAGGAAGAAAATGATAATCATTCTGAGGAAGAAAACACTTAAACCACCCTTGCAGAAGAAAAGGCCTATCCTCCTATCCCAATCACTTCTCAGTCTGTACAAATACCCCAACAAATTAATCTCCCACCTTACCCCTAAAGACTATTATTGAAGAAACCCGACCCACCTCTGCATAGAGATATAGAAGATGAATTACAAAATGTGTGCATAAAAATACCTCTGTTGTAAGCTATTAAATATATCCCTATATACGCCAAAATTATAAGGGATATTTTCATTAAGAAACCATGAAGGAAGAAGAAGGAACCTCCTCTTGTTCAAGTAGTGGGACAATTATCTGAATTTATTTCTAAAATGCGATACAAATATAATGACCCTGGAAACCCAGTTGTCACTATTGAAATTAATGGTATTTCTCTACCAAACACACTCATTGATTTGGGTGTATCTATTAATGTAATGCCTTTTAACACTATGCAAAATCTCCAAATCAACCAGTTAAGACCAACCCAAACCATGATTGAGTTGGCAGATAAGTCAGTCATTAGCCCTGCAGGAAGTCTAGATGATGTCACAGTCACTCTAGCTTCTTGGGAATATCCAGTAGACTTTTTAGTCATCTATTCTAAATCATCCTCCAAACTAGGACACCTTGTGGTTCTTGGCTGCCCTTAGCTAGCCATAGCAGATGCCTTTATCAGCTGTCGTTCTAGTGAGATGACTATATCCAATGTCACACATAGCCAAAAACTTGTCCTCTTCCCTCTTGCCCAACCAACACAGGAAATACATATTTGGTTAGAAAACCCTTATGGAGAGGAAGATTGCATCAGAACTCTATTAACACTTGAACAAGTGAGAGGAATACAAGAACAATCAGATGAACAAGTCTTAAGCTTATTTTTGGTTGACACAAATTGCATTGAATACCCAAGGTCTTTTGCAGAATTGTCACATATTTTTAGTTCCGAATTTCAACAAACTTGGCACCCTGATATCACTCAATTATACACTTTATCACCAGCCTCCTTAGATAAGGAAGAAACTAATGAACTTGTTGAGATTAGCCCAAGAAAACCTTTGTATATCAACTCTAGTTTGGAACTAGAACAAAAGAAACAAGTGATTGAAATGCTCCAAAGACAATTTGATTCTTTTGCATGAGATTATGCAGACATGAAAGGCATTCACCCTGACACATGCAAACATCATATCTACACTAATGTCCAAATTAGACCAGTTAGACAGCCTCAACGAAGGATGAATCTAGCCCTTTAAGATATTGTAAAAGAGGAATTGCAAAAACTCCTTCGAGCCAATATCATATACCCCATTTCAAATAGTCAATGGGTATATCTACTTGTCATAGTTCCCAATAAAAATGGTAAGTGGAGGATATGTGTATACTTCTAGGAGTTAAACAAATCCACTCATAGGGATTACTTTCCCTTACTATTTATCAATCAGGTGCTGGATACCCTGTCTGGAAAGAAGTATTTTTCGTTCTTGGCTGGGTTTAGTGGTCACAACCAGATACAAATAACACCCGAAGACTAGGAGAAGACCACTTTCACCTACCCTTTGGGCACATATGCTTATAGGGTGCTCCCTTTTAGACTTTGCAATGCCCTAGCCCCTTTTCAAAGAGTTGTCCTATCCATTTTCTTTGACTTGACAAATGATTGTGTGGAAGTCTACATGGATGACTTTACAGTCCATGGACAAGACTTCCAAGAAGCATTGGCTAGTTTAGAAAAAGTCTTGATTAGGTGTAAGGAAAATAACCTTTCCTTAAGTAATGAAAAATAAAAAATGATGCTCACTGAAGGTATTCTTTTAGGACATCACATTTCCTGTTTTGGCATGACAGTTGATCTGGAAAAAAATTATATCATCACACAAATCAGAATACCTTCCTCACAAAAGGAAGTCTGCAGCTTTTTAGGACATGCTGGCTACTATAGAAGATTCATTCCGAATTTTACAAGCCTAGATACCCCTTTATTTAAATTATTATCCAAAGAAGTTGAATTTAAGTGGGATGATGAATGCCAAATATCTTTTGAAATTCTAAAACATAAATTGTCAACTACCCCTGTATTAAGAAGACCAAATTGGTCTCTTCCTTTTCATATCTATACCGATGCCTCAGACACAACCCTTGGGGTAGTCCTTGGACAAAGAGAAAATCAAATGCCCTATTCTATTTACTTCGTTAGTAAAAATCTGTCTTCAACTGAAGTTAATTATACGGTCACAGAAAAGGAATTGCTAGTTGTAGTCCATGATATCAATAAATTTTGACACTATATTATAGGATATCAATCTTTTGTACACACTGATCATTCAACCATCCGATTCTTAATGAACAAACCCGTAACAAATCCTAGATTTACACGATGACTCTTATTAGTATAAGAGTTTAATATCAACATTATTGATAGACCTGGTAAATATAATCTTGTGGCTAATTTCTTATCTAGAATGATTCATTTGGGAGATAATGCACCAGTAGAAGATACCTTTCCCGATGAAAATTTATTTTCTATTTCTACATTCACTCCATGGTATGCAGATGTTGCTAACTATCTTGTGACAGGGAAGATGCCTCAGAAATTGTCTCCTAGAGAAAAACATAAAGTAATTCAACTAAGTGCAAATTACATGTGGCACGATGATTGCCTCTACAAAATAGGACCAGATTTGGTGATCAGGAGATGTGTAAGGGAAGATGAAATTCATGATATCTTACAAGCCTTCCATGATAGCCCTTGTGGAGGACACTTCGCAGACAAAAGGACTGCTTACAAAGTTCTGCAATTAGGTTACTACTGGCCCCATATTTTTCAGAGATGCTAAAACCTATGTATCCAATTGTGATGAATGTCAACGAATGGATAAGCCTACTACACGAGACCAAATGCCACTTCAAGCCAAAGTAGTCATTGAACCATTTGAGAAATGGGCATTAGATTTTGTAGGGCCCATTAATCCTGCATCTAAAAAGAAAAAGTATATACTTGTATGCATAGACTATGTGACTAAATGGGTTGAAGCAAAAGCTTTACCAGTTGCAAGTGAACAATTACTGGTAGATTTCCTTTTTAATGACATCTTTACTAGATTCGGTGTATCGCGAGAAATTATGACTAATTAGGGAACTCAATTTACCTCTCATCTAGTCAAAGATGTTATAGAACAGTACCAAATCAAACACAGGAAATCTACACCCTATCATCCACAAGAAAATGGACAAGTAGAATCCACCAACAAAATTATTGAGTCCATTCTTACCAAAATAGTACAACTGCACCATAAGGATTGGGCTAATAGATTATTAGAAGCCTTATGGGCTTATAGAATCACCTGGAGGAATACAACAGGACATACACCCTATGAGTTAGTGTATGGGAAGCAGGTGCTTCTCCCCATAGAATTTCAGATCAAAACCTTCAGGACTGCAGTACAAGTTGGCATGAACTTGGATGAAGACCAACAACAAAGAATCTTGTAGCTTAATGAGTTGGATGAAACCAGGCAGGAAGCACTTCAAAGGACTACCCTCATTCAAGAACAGAGAACAAAATGGCATGACAAGTATCTCAAAAAGAAAAATTTTCATGGGCCCTATTGTATGACAGTAGATTCAAGAACTTCAAAGGTAAGTTAACCACCCATTGGATGGGACCTTATGAAATTGACACTATCTATGATAATGGTTCTCAGGATAAATACAATTGATGAACAACAGACAACACTACTTGTGAATGGTCACTGGTTGCGAGTTTACAACAAACCTCTGTCAAAAGAAGAATTCTTGACTCGTATATTACAGAATTCAGACATGTAGATGATCAGCAAGGAAGGAGATCCTCCTACTGACCCACATTGATTGATTGGTTTATTTGAAACTTTTTGTACATAGGTGTGGATCGAATTTTGTTAATAAGCTGAAGGTAACAAAAGACTCTTACCTCCTTTTGTTTTACTTTCGTAAATTTTCTTTTCTTTTGTAAGAAATTTTTTTATAATCTATTTGATCCTTCATGAACTTGCTAAACATCAGTTGTAGGCATCAACAATATTCTATTCTGTTTCAGTACCAGAAATCCTGTTCTAGTCTAGTACCAGTCCGGTACCAAAGTCTATCCTTCTACAATACTATCAAGACATATTACCTAATTGACAAAGCATATTTCAAAATCTTATGTCAATTAATCTGAAGTATGAAGCCATGCAACAACCACTTAAGATGGAACCACGAAGCCAAATGCAGTATCAAATGGTAGCCTTTCTATTGAAAACTAAAGGGAAGTATTTTAATTTCTTTTGGTTCTGTTGCTGCAAAGAATTTTAATTTCTTTTGGTTCTATTGCTGAGAAGAACTTTAATTTCTTTTGGTTCTATTGCTGAGAAGAAATTTAATTTCTTTTAGTTCTGTTGCCGAGAAGAACTTTAAATTTCTTTTGGTTCTATTTCTTAAAAACAAAATAAAAATAGGGACACAATCTTTACCTATGATTGCTCAAAGAACCATAATCCTCTTCAAAGACTAGAAGTTTCCTTTACTCAGTATTTCAACATGATTTAAAGAAAAAAAAAATATTAGCCTATAAGCAACTATCTCACCCTAACCAGACTTCAATAGTATTCATTGGATTATCTTATTAAAGAGTAACATATGAGTGTATGAATACTCTCTACCATGGGCACACTACCAAAAATTTTATGGCAGAGGATGTACCAATACCCTAAGGAAACTTTAGGTCATTCTCTTATGGTCAAATTCAGACAAAATTATACATCTAGATCACTCTAAAGAAATAATGTGCATAAAAGTTTATTTTTCCTTTAGACAAATCTTTAAAAGACATACACAAGAAGAGTATATGCCTTCCAACCCAATACCATCCCACCCTGTAAAAGGGTTTTCAAACGAGCCTCCCCTATCACCGTGCAAAGCACTCCTTAAATACAAACCAAAATAAGTGACTATGGACAAGAAGCCTCTGATGGAAAAAGGGTTTAAGAGACTAACCCACCGGGATACTGAACAGGTCTGCTGGCAGCGGGTATTGGTCTGTGGTATGACTAGGAAAACCCATTAGGGTACTGAATAGGCCTATTGGCAATGGGGCATTTTGCCTGGGGAAGGCACTTCTCGCTAATTATCACAACTATTGTTAAGCCCTCATATTGGCTCATTACCCCTTAATTAATGTGCATAAAAGTTTATTTTTCCTTCAGACAAATCTTTAAAAGACATACAAAAGAAGAGTATATGCCTTCCAACCCAATACCATCCCACCCTGTAAAAAGGTTTTCAGATGAGCCTCCCCTGTCACCGTGCAAAGCACTCTTTAATACAAACCAAAATAGGTGACTATGGACAAGAAGCCTCTCATGAAAAAAGGGTTTAAGAGACTAACCCGCCGGGATACTAAACAGGTCTGCTAGCAGCGGGTACCGGTCTGTGGTATGACTAGGCAAACCCATCAGGGTACTGAACATGCCTGTTGGCAATGGGGCATTCTTCCTGGGGAAGGCACCTCTTACTAATTATCACAACTACCCCACCGGAGTACTGAACAGGCTTGCTGCCAGTGGGTTCTGGTTGAAACATGTCTCATCTATACTTGTCTGATTGAAAAATTCACTTTTTGCCATCTAAAACAAAAAGAGTAAAAGTCATTATTGAATTACAAAATTCTAGATGAATTAGCAATATAATTCCCCAAGCAAATGTCCATTTGAGAATCACCCTAAGTCAACTTACCGGTCTAACATCTAAAGCCTACATTATCTAAGAAAGAGACTTCTTAAGAGTGGCGCCCTAACTAGGGAGCCTAATCTACTCATATTGTGAAATTTATCTATAACAACCAATGATAGTAAATCTTTGAAGCAAGTTAGGAGAGATCTGTTCTTCTGGCAAATATATGTATTCCCATGTTTTACTGCTGAATGATACCTCTGTCAATACTCTATTAAAAGAAGAGCAATTTCATGAGATGCAAACATATATGTATTCCCATGTTTCACTGCTGAATGCTACCTCTGTCAATACTCTATTAAAAGAAGGGAAATTTCATTTTTGGCATGAGATGCAAACATATGTATTCCCCTGTTTCACTGCTAAATGCTACCTCTGTCAATACTATATTAAAAGAAGGGCAATTTTATTTTCTGGCATGAGATCATATGATAAGTGATAAGCTGTGATTGGTTTATTTTTATCATCCTTCTCCATTATGATATAAATTGATTGAATCTTCTTCCCTATAAAGATACAACATCTTCGGCATGGGGGAAGGTCAAAAAGCCCCTTCAGAACTCTTTTCCAGACCTACATGATCACTCTGCAGAACCAAATACAAAAAAAGATGCGCACATCAGAAGTACAAGACATTCCCATACCAAGTTCTCAAGGGAGCTTCAGTTTAAAAGGATGAATTTTGACAATTTACAAGCAGACACACATACTATGGGCATCGATCATACAAAGGTGAAAGCAAAGGTAAAATGGTATTTATTTTCCTATGCTCATAAAACTACAATAAATATGAAAAGCTATACTAGACCCTACGACCTTAGTATTAAACCCATGTGCCTATCCCTCATACCTATATGCCTAAACCTAATTAACCCTTTCATAGCTCTTGAACATGGTTAAAGGCAAAAATCATATCAAAATATGAAGCATGCATAGAAATGATAACCCACGAATATATCTCGTCCTCAAGCAAATTCACGAACCTATCGTATATCATGAACCACGATCCAACATTAATTTCACCCCCCGAAAGTCCAATCATCTATTCTAAAATGATGCCCTGATACCCGATGTCTTATCCTCATCATTACAGTAACGGGTAGATAAGAAATGGCTTATCTGGTGGCGAAGCTATCCAGATAAGCCTCTTTTGGTCGTAATTTTTCCTTACAACACCCTCACTCAAACTTACCATCTGCAACACCATCACCATACTTCTCCCTGTCGTGAGATCCCCTCCAGTTCCGAGCCTGCTCCTTTCCGGTACCAAACCATCCATCAATTCACTACACCCTTGTGCTACAATCCAACCCTTTTCTCAACTTATAACGATGGTTGTTACGAGACACGAACCGGTTTTCCAAATTTATAGGGAAACCGAAGAATACCAATTATGTCAAGAAAAATATGCTAGATTGGGGTGGATACCTTTTCTGGAAAATTTTACAGGCTGGAACGAGAAGATATCTCAAGAATTTATACAAGGATATGATGGAGAGATGGCATGTATAGGCAATCTACAACTGATAATTAATGAAACAATAGTAAGGGAGGTTACGGGACTGCCTAGCAGAGGAGTTAAATACTTCAAAGGTGTGGGAATTAACAAAGAGATGTGCCAACAATTCTTGAAGGCAGAGCATTAGCATCCCGACTGGAAGAAAGGGATCCCTAGAAATTACATCAAAGAAGAATACCACC